>VYZW01054990.1:47005-134013 GCA_013401315.1 Balaeniceps rex
GGAGCACTGGGTGGTTAGTCCCGGGGTATTGTAACAGTTGTTTTGTGGTCTCCCCCCCCCCCCTTCCAGCAAGTGAGTTCTTTCTAACATTTAACAAGACGTTTAGAATACAGGAGGAGGAGATAGCAAGTGTCTTCCAAAAGAAGGAGAAATAGAGGGGGCAGGAGCCAGGTTTTACTTACATATATAATAAGTTGGGAATGTAAATTTGTACATAAAGAGGAGATCTGAAGAATGACTTGGCACGCTAATGACCTGGCTTTTCAGAACTTCAAGAGTTTGGTCTGTCTCCCCCTATGGTTATAATAAGAGATTAAATGCATTTGGCATATTTAATTAATTAGCATATGAAAATCAGATGGCTTGTACTTTGTCATTGTTTTCCTGTGAAACTTTTCTATGCTAATGAACGTCTACACTTTAACAGAGTAATTTAAATGGCTTTGGTTCGTATTATGTCTTTGCAGATTGCTTTGACCCTTTTTAATGCTGCAGCCTTTGTATCCTAGCCTGAAAGTCCTTCCCTTTGTAATATGGATCTTGCGTAATACATTGTCAATGGCTGCTATGCTCAGCTTCTAACAGAGCAGACTGAGAACTGCACTTAAATTTAAAGCCTCTATTTGCTGGGATGCTATGTCCTGTGCATTCCAGAGTTAATTGTATGTTGCAGTGGTGAAGTCCATTTAAAACAAACAAACAAGCTGGGTTTTGTTTCTGTTGTCTACCACTGTCTTATCCTAAAGTAAAGAGATCCCTGCTGTTGGGGTACAAAAATGTGCTCTGAAAGATTACTTTTTTTTTAGTAATTACAAAGCATCATTTGTGTTTCTGGGAAAATTGTTGTATGATATAATATTGCATTAAGAATACATGAGAATTATGAGATGGGTGCATAATGTTCAAGTGGCTTATATCAATATTCAGTTTGCCGCCTTGTATTAGGGCTTGAGCTTCAGTTTGGCCAGCACTGTTTTCTGCTTATGCTGTTTAAACAGAGGTAAACTTGAGGTTAGCTCTAGTCATTAGTATATACTTGGTGTAAGCCATGCATGCTTAGGTTCTGCTCCTGGAAATGTTTACAGAAATGAGTAGCTTTTACTTGTGTGCTTAAATTGTTTGGATTAGGAGTTGTATAATGGGAAGAACCAGCTTGGAAGGATACAGCACAGCTATTGCTCATCTTTCCCCCTCCCACCTTATGGCTGAAGAATGATGGGAAGAAACATGTTTTGCAAGTAATAGCACACTGAAGTCGTGGCACTTCTGGCAGAAATTCCCAGATAGGCTATCAGATCACAGTTTGCCAAAACTACGCATTTTTTACAGAAACAGCTCTTTGGCTGCTGGTTCATTGTTAAAGGATATTTCCAGTTACTGAAGAAAATTTCACAAGTGGTCTGCTATAACTCTTCCTCTTTGTATTTTGCTTGTTTATGTTGTGCACTAAATACATTATACTTTTTTTGGCAAAACTAAATGAGCAAATGACTTCACAGCACAAACTGACAATACTTCTCAAGCATGTTCTTGTGCAAGGAGGTTTTTTAAATGTACAAAATGAGTGAAGTGCTTGGATACAAGAGCAATTGGTATGAGCCAATACAAACATTTCTAGTATTTTTAAAATGTCTGTAAATGACGGCTTTTTGCTAGTTTACCTTTTCTTGGAACTCTGCCTGGAAGGCTAACTCCTTAAAAGTTCTTAAATATAACCATAAGATTGGTGATTTGCTTTTCGAGATCATTTTGAACCTATCAAGCTCAGTGTTTTGCTAGCTAGTAAACCTGGGGTAGACAGTCTCTCAGGCAGGCCTTTCATTTCCAGTGGATTACACATCAACAAAGCTGGAACTGTGTTATTTCAGTTGTTTTGTACCAAAGTCATGTACCCCTGCCTAAGGTTTGTGTTTGAAACATTGATTTATAGCACCTGATAGCTCTTGCTGTTCTGCCTTGTGTGCTTCTCTCCTTCATTTTCCTTTTCCCCGTGCCCCTTGCCTTGCTCTCCTGCTCTCTGGTTCTACCAAGTTGGCAATAAAGTGATAAGAGTATTATGGAGTGTGCTTGTAGGTTTCTATCTATAACAGTTTTATTCAATTGCCCCTCTTTTATCTAAGCATAGATCCCACAGCTTGCAATTACGGTCTTTGACTTAAGTAACAATTCTGTTTTTTTGAAATGTTTCCAGTTACACACAATACTGGCTTCATGGAACAGCTGCATGCCAAAAAAGCGTTTCCAACTGCCATCCAAATATTGAAATATGATTGCTTTGCTTTTATTTAAAATAAATTTTGTTTCCTGTGATGTTTTTATAACCCCCTTTTTGAGCCTGTTGCCTTCTAATCTTGCATCAGGTAGCCCTAATCTTAATATTACATGATTCCAGAACTAGGCTTCTCTGACGGCAATGTGCCAAATCCATGTCTAATGTTTGTGTTAATGTGGTGTATACAAAAACAGACTTCTCAGTGGATTTGATCACTGATTTGTATAATTGCAACCAGCATGATTAAAACTCTGCATGTCAATATCATGATGCTTATAATAAAACTTACAGATTTTTTTGAAGCAGAGTGATGTTAGTCCCTTAAATTTTCTTGAAGGGAGTCTTCATTGTCCAAACATCTTCATTTCTGAAGGTGTTTGAGTGTTTTAAAAAGAAAATAAGAACATAAATGCAGTTATGAATATAGCAACGTAGGCTTCAGATCACGCTGCATGGTGGGACTCTTGCATCCTCTTGTTCTGTAGGAAAGCTGCATCTTCTCTCACTGGTCTTAAAGACTGAAATTAAAAACTTGCATGTTAAGAATTGTGGACTTGAATCTTTAAACATATCTAGACAGATACTGCTATACCGCTCCTCAAAGCACACATCTCTTCTGTATTCCCATGCTCCTCGTTGGAGTGAGTGTAGACCACCTCTTGACACAAGTGCTGTAATTGTTCAGCTTTGCCCAATTTCCCCTCCCCTAATCTCTTCATTAACAAAGTACTCCTGTGACAGAGATAGTGCTAGCTCAGCAAGAGGCTCTGCCGAGGCACCCAGGCACTCTTGCTTGACCCATCATCGAGCACATGGGCTAGTCAGACACTGCCCTTACTTATGGCCCATTTCTGTAGCAACACAAATGCCCAATAACCATGGCACAAATTGAAAGCCACCTTGTACTTTCAAGTGCAGATCAACTTGTCTAACCACAGTAAAAGCTGACTTGTTTTCAAGTGTGTTAAAAATTAGTGCGTGATTAGTAAAGGTGCTTTTTAAAGATCTCTTTTTGTAATCAAGTGTTATATTTAATCAACCAGAAGTTCAAAAGTGTTTATGTAAAGAAATTGCATGTGTTTGTGTGCATACTTTAGGACTAACATATTTTTACTTTATTTCAGCCTCCTTGCAGGAATCGGTATTTTTGTAGAACAATAAAAGCTTCACATGCTGAGATGACTATTCAAAGTGTGAATATTTATATACTTTAGAATTAATTTTATGAAGGCATTGAAGAAACGTCTGAACCTAGTGTATTTGCATCTAAATATACAGACTGCTAAATGAATTATGCTAGGTCTAGAACCTCACTGGTGAATTGCAGATGTCTTTTGTAAAAGTATACATATGGCTTTCTGAGAGCTTTGAACTGTGTTCTCATGCTTTGCTCATCAGAAAGATCATATGGATAACTTCATTGTTAGAGGTTTTTTTCCAGTCTTGTTTGCAAAGCATGGTGGATCTGTGTGATAAATACCAAGTTCCCATTCATCCTAGGACTGAAATGAGTTTGTTCTGTGCATATGGAATATGGGAATAAGATACACAGAGGATATGTTTATATTTAACAAAATTAATAGTATAAAGCGAGTGCAAAGGAGCTTATAAGCCTAAACAGCTTGGCAGGTCAATAGCCAACGAATGTCTTGGAGTACTGCCAAGCATGTAGAAAGCAGACCGGGCTCTCATCTGTACCGAGGTACTGGAAAAGTACGTAACTTCCAGCCTGGTAAGGATGTTGTTACCCAGGGTGCAGCTTTGTTCTGTCCTCTCAGCAGTTCAGTGTAGGTTTGGATTTTAGCAAGTATCTACTAGGAGGTACCAATGCTATTCAGGAGAAATGTGAGCTGCCTAAAAAAGCAGCTGTTATGACAGTGCTTCTTCGCAGCCAGATCCCAGAGTGCGGGTCCCCTTTTGCAGGGCATTGGCCTCCCCTTAGGAGTCTCTGGGGAAGAGAGCCAAGTACTAGGGCGAGGCCAGAGAGAGCATCCTCGTGGTAAGAGGGAGCCCTGTGTATTCCATTGTGTTCAGGTGTGAGCTGCCAAAAAGCTGTGGAAGGGCTCGCAGCAAAGGATGCAGCCGAGTAGGTCAGTGAGCTGAATGGTTGATTTAGCTGTTTGTGAATCCAGTAAACGTCAAGCTTTACCTCCTGACCTTTCATACAAACAATCTGCTTGTGCAATCTTTGCAGGGGATTTCAAGTGGTGTGAAGCTGTAGTTCAGTGGTCCAGGCTAATTGCCCATTTCTTTCTCAATATAAGATTTTCCAGTTGTATAAAACTGTTGATTTCATGCAAGAACAGCTCTTACGGTTTTAGAGTAGCTGTTAATATATTGAACTTGAGCAATGCAGGTGTTTGATTGAACTGAAGTGACCACAATGACAAGCAGGCATCTGTTTCATTGCTGCAGATTTATTGCTTTTCAGATTTCTTTGCAAAATCTCCCCTGATACTTGGCACTCTATTGTCTAGTTCTGAATCTGCCACCTTTTAGGCTGTAATTTTGGTAGGTTAGTTTTTAATGTCTCCCTGTCTGTCTTGTCTTGTCCTGTAGCTGTTTATAAACCTTTTTGACCTATTAATTGATGTCTTATTAGCCTGGAGCTGCTGCTGTAAAGAGGTACTGATATAATGAGGACTCTTTGACTGTGGTATAGTAGCACAAAGATATACTTGGTGGCCTTATTTTAGGAATTGAGGTGACACCAGGCTCCTGTTAATTTAAGGCTTTTTTTTTTTTACTTTGATGTGCAAGTCAGTATTCAACATCTAAATACTAACTCCAAAACACTCAAAAGCTGGATATTCAAGGACATATGTGTTTGTTCTTGGGTCTCTTTCCACCCTCCCATGGCCTCTGGAAGTAGATGAATGCTTTGAAAGAACAGGTCTCATGAAAATCAGCAGGTATATCTTGAATTATGCAACATTTTTTCCGCAGGTAGAAGTCATCCTCCATCGTGCAGTTCTGTGCATTTACATTCTTTCTGCTTTGTCGCGTACTAAATCAGCCAATATTTAATGCAATTGTGGGAAGAGAATCTAGACTTGTTTTTAAAAGGAAACTGCCAGCATGTCTTCCTACTGGAGTGCAGGGGGAGACTTAAACAGTACGTGAGCTGCGATGCTGGTTGTGCACATGAGTGAAGGTGGGGGGAAAAGCATTTCCAAACAGGCAGTTACAGTAATATTCTGTCAGTGCTGGACTCTGAATGAGTATGAATGACTTCAATCTTGCATTACTAAGGTACATAAACCTGATGAAACAATGAAATAAGTCTGTATTCCCTCTGCAAAATACTCAAGTTATTTCCCTTGTGCTGGCGCTTAACTGTGCTGGCACCACTTGAGCAGGGATGTAGAGATGGTTTGAAAACATTCATGGGTTTGAGCATTTTCTTGCTTTTTGTTTTAAGTGAGCTTCCCAAATCAGTACAGACCGGTACAATGATTGTGTCAGTGTGCAGAGTTGCTCACCGGGGTGGTGAAAGAGGAGCTTCCTAACCATGTGCTGCTACCCCAAAAAATAGACCATAAAGCTGTAGCTTCTGTTGTGCCATAGGTCCAAACCATGAAGTGGTTTTGTCAGCTATAAATCATCTAGTACTTGTCTGACTTCAGTTCCAGTCACAAGCATTGCTCTTTTTAACTACTGTAATATTAGTTGACCAGGATGATCCTGAAGGATTTTGGAAGATCATCTATTTGAGCTTGGATGTGAGTGATGGTTAGGCACCATTTTTAGTGATGCAAATAGTTCAGACCTCCTCCCCGCTTCCCAGTTTCCTCATTTTATAGAATAACTGTAGGAAAATATAAATCAATGATTTCTGTCAGAAAGAAAATGCAGTATTAATTCTAAAATTTTATTTTAAAGTCAGTTTAATGACTGGGCTTCTGACTTCTTAATACCAATCCCAAGTCTTCAAAAAAAACCCCTGGATAAGCTGCAAGTTCCTCACCACCACCCCCAGCTAGAGCCTCTTTGCCTGCCTTTGCTTGTGTACTCTATTGGTTTCACAGTTCATATACTTGTGTTTTTTTAAAATCTGCCCCTGCACTCTGGTGGGAAGCATGTCTGCTGTTTCCTTTCAAACACACAAGGCTTGATTCTCCTCTCACAATGGCATAAATTGTGAAGAACTCCACTTGAAATCAATGGAAGTAAAGACATGTAAAATGGGGTGAGAGAAGAGCCCAGCCTCTGGTTTCTATTTTTAAGTGAGTCTGGTTAACCTAAAATTGTTCAATGTGCCACTGTGACTTTAGTTTGTAGATCAGTTGCTATGCTTGTTTCTCTTTGTACATAATGTTTCATTTTCATATATAATACATTACAGCTAGTACCCCTAATCATGATGCACATTTCTTTGATTTAATACCTCAGTACTACTACATCAATTTTGGTAGTTAATAAGCAATATGCATGGTAAAGTACTTACCTTACTAGGGTCAGATCCTACAAAAAGTCTGGGGTGTAGCTGTATTCCTGTGCAAGTCCCAAAGGAAAGAAGGCTGGATTGGCTCTATCCATACAACTTAAACTTTCTTTGTGGTTTTCTATTGCTTTAGTAGTGCTAATCTGTGAATCTTGTTCCTCATTATCCAGGTTCAAAATACTAATTCTACATAAACAAAACTTTCTCGGTTATTGTTGTTTTTCCTGTGCTTGTAAAGTGTTCAGCTCCATTCTCATGTTTTGTGCATACTCAAGAACTTATTTTTACTTCAAATTTTCTCTGAACAGCTAAGTGCTTGGCAATAAACCTGGAATATCCACACACAATTTCTGCCATTGCCTAGGTTTTGGTGGTTGCTCACATTTGTTTATTTTTTGGCAATGGATTATGGTCCTTAATTACCATCAGTAGTCAAATAACTGAATGAGATTATACAGCAGTGCTGTAAAAACTGTTCATGCTAGCTATGATCTGTACCTGTGTGGATATCTTTGAAAACAGTCACCTCATTCATTAACCAGTGCAACAGACTCCAACTTTACCACTATTTAGTTTTTGAAATTAATGCAGCATTCTCTACCTAACTGAAACGTTGCTTTGACTGTCTCTTTTTATAGTATACAAGAGTCAACTATTTCATGGGGTTTTTTTCCATGTATTCTAACTTGGAGTAGATCTATTGGCTTATTTGAATTTTTGTTTTCTGCTTGAGTAGCAAATCACAGGTGTCCATAAGGGAGTCTCTTTAAACTTGAAGAATGTGGTAGGCTTAGTATATCACTTAAATTTTATCTCTAACTTGATTATGATGAGAGTGAAAACCCTGTGGTGTTTAGCCTCTTGTGCTGTTCAGTCCTTGAGCTTTCCCCTTCAACTTTAACCCCTCACCCCCCCAAAAAGTCAAGAGGTTGCTTAGCTAGTATGTGGTGGCCTTATGTATCAGTGAAGTATCAGGGATAGAAGATGCCACAGAAGCTTGCTGTGCTGCATGGGGTGGTAGTGTCGCAGACCTCCACCTTCAGTGTGGCTTCCCAGCCACAGAGATGATGCACAACCAGCTTCTGACCTCTTGACTACAGCTATTAATTCCAATAGCGAGTTATCCCTTGTCCCTGCTAGGTTTTGCTTTACTTACCATGGGGAAAAAACAAGCATTTTAGACAGTTGATTTATCATAGTGAATTGACTGTAGCTTTAACTGTGGCTTTTTTGAAGTATAGTTGTCTAACAGTGAGGTAGCATGATGATGGAGACCAAACCAAGGTGTGGTGTTCACCGCTGCTGTGAACTGCTGTGATCGTGTGTAGTGCTTGCCTATAGCTGATGTGAGGAGTGGTGGGGGCAGAGGAGGGTGTATGATAGGGATACATATGCTTGTCAATCAAATATGCTCTTCTCGGCTGGAAGCTGGATGCTTCTCAGCTTTGCTCTGGTAGAGCAGTCCTTGATGTGGAGTAGGGAACCAACAGCCTTCCTAATGCGGAGATGTGCAGGCGGTCTTCCTGGTGGCAGGTTTTATTCATTTTTAATCTGATGGCTTTGAGATTCATTCTGTCATACCATTTTTGGAGCATTTTTAAGCTCTTCTGAGAGTTATTATTGTGGAGGCTGCAATGCATGTCTAGAAGAGAAACTACTTTTGGTACTATTTTCAAAGCATGAGGTGTCGTGTGCAAAAGTCATCTTTGGGTGCAAGAGAAACAAAAGGGTGCTGTGGCTAGAGTATGAGAATCTCTGCGAAAATTAGTGTCTAATGCAAATTGGTATATACAGCAAGCTTGAAGAAAGACTGAAATCCTTGCCAAGCAATGTGAAGCATGGACGAAGCAGCTTCCATTGAAAAAGATACGGGAATAGAAGAGTGTGCTTCTGGCTCTTCATTTGCTGTAGTGGTTGACAACTAGTCAAAGACAATATTGTGTAGTAAGGTTGGTGACTAAAGACTTAAGTAACTTTCTGCCTGTTATGAAACTGGTGATGTAAAACTTGACCTTAGGAAATGGAGATGTATTTGGAGATCCAGAGCTTAAACCCTTTTTGTAGATAGTTTAGAGGAGTTGTCACCACAAAATACAGAGCTGATGGTGCAACACTTCTGCAAGACACAAATCTGTTTTGGAAGTAGCAATAAACCCAAGGTAAACTTCAGGAAGCAGTCCTTCTAGTAAATAACTCCAGAGCCATTTGCTTGCAGTCTTGATTTGTATGTAGGTATCCTAAAAACTGTGACTAGTGAATAGGCATCTTTAAAAGCTAGCTTGTTCTCACACGAATGCTTTCTGACAAGAGGCCTCTGATAGATGCTTGGCACCCATGTCTTCTGTGGCAGTAAGCAAAAATGTATGGGATCAAGAGTGTCAATAGGTTACTCTTGAGTAATCCTTCTATTCAGTTACAGGTCCGTGTCATGGTGTACACTGTAAGAAAGTGTTTAAACTCTTTAAGAATATCCATGTGTTAAGGACAAAAGTGTGTATGAAGAGGAGGGGGTGGGGGAGAATTAAAGCAATGTTTTAAAAATGCCAGCAGGCTCTAAGTTTATCTGACTTTGTCCTGTTTAAGGAAGGTAAAAATGATTAAATATTGGTACACTGTGGGAGGGTGCATAGAAAAGATATATTTCTTGACATCCTTCCAAAATTGCTATTTAAAGACAATTTTGTAACATTGATGTTGAATAGCATTCTGGTAGCCCCAGCTTTCTTTCCTGTGGAACAGTTCCAGCCCTCACCTACAACTTAGTTTGTTCTGTGATACCTTATGGAATAAAATAAGTATCAGGAGGACACACTGCAAAACAATTATCTCTCAATTTCTGACCAAAGTATGCACACGGCTTGGTACAGCTATGAATTTGGCCCTTAAGAAAAACATCTTGGAAGACACGTGAGCCTGTGTGCACATGCTGCACCTGTAACACAATAGATGCACACCAAGCACACTTCTATAAGAAAGCCTGAGATCCACATCTCCAAAACTGAAGCGTTTCTGGAACTGTTGGGCCAGCACTGGAAGGTGTGTTACCAGCATGGAGGGCAGAGCATACCTGCCTGAGAAGGTGGGTCTCAAGTCAGTGCCGTGCTGGCTGTCTGCAAGAGAAATGCTTGAGAATAGTCACTTTGAAACTGCATAGATGAAAAATATGCAGAATTAGTGACAGCCTTGGACATTTTTCACTGAAGTACTGAAGTATTGGGGCTTGAGCTCCAACTATATTTCTGGTTTTGCAAAGAAAACCAGACTAGTGTGATAGTGCCTGCCTGAGCTCTCTTGCAGCTGGTGACTCCAGGGGAGGGCTGAGAGGCAGAGTGTTGCCACAGGGAGGGGAGCAGCCACATCTGCTCAGGCAAATGCCATGTACAGACTGCAAGATGGCAGAAGATGTACTAGTTGACTGGTGGGGTATGGAAAGCTCATAGCCTGTGGTGTTAGGGCTCTGGCTGCTATTAACTTCCAGTGGGGGCCTCACGGTCCTGGAGGAAAACCTGCCATGTGCTCTTATCTCCTCACCTGGGAGAGGTGCGATGGGAGCTGCGGCCATGGACTGGGTGTGACTTGTGATGGCGGCTTAATTTATAGCCAAACAAAAGGTCATAGAATCATTTGGTTGGAAAAGACCTTTAAGATCATCGAGTCCAACCATACCTGTCCACTACTAAACCATGTCTCTAAGCACCTCATCTACCTGTCTTTTAAATACCTCCAGGGATGATGACTTGACCACTTCCCTGGGTAGCCTGTTCCAGTGCCTGATAACCCTTTCAGTGAAGAAGTTTTTCCTAATATCCAATCTAAACTTCCCCTGGCACAACTTGAGGCCATTTCTGCTTGTCCTATTACTTGCTACTTGGGAGAAGAGACCAACACCCACCTCTCTACAACCTCCTTTCAGGTAGTTGTAGAGAGCGATAAGGTCTCTTCTCCAGGCTAAACAATCCCAGTTCCCTGAGCTGCACCTCATAAGACTGGTGTTCTAGACCCTTCACCAGCTTTGTTGCCCTTCTCTGGACACGTGCCAACACCTCAATGTCCTTCTTGTAGTGAGGGGCCCAAAACTGAACATAGTACTTGAGGTGCGGCCTCACCAATGCTGAGTACAGGGGAAGGATGACTTCTTGGCCCTGCTGGTCATGCTATTCCTGATACAAGCCAGGATGCCGTTGGCCTTCTTGGCCACCTGGGCACACTGCTGGCTCATATTCAGCTGGCTGTTGACCAACACCCCCAGATCCCTCTCTGCCAAGCAGCTTTCCAGCCACTCATCCCCAAGCCTGTAGCATTGTATGGGGTTGTTGTGACCCAAGTGCAGGACCCAGCACTTGGCCTTGTTGAACCTCATACAATTGGTCACAGCCCATTGGTGCAGCCTGTCCAGGACCCTCTGTCCATGAACGATGCTGGTTTACCCGGTCCCCTCAGCCCGGGAGGAAACGGGGGCGGGTAGGCTACCCGCGGTGCCTCTGGGGGGAGGAGGGGCGGCTCGCTCCGCCTGGCCGCTCAGGCAGCGGCGGGCGGGAGCGGCGGCAGGAACGGGCGGCTGTGGCGGGAGCAGCGCCCGGAGGCCCCGCCCGCCCCCGCTAGATGGCGCCCGTACGCTGGCGCTGAGCCCGGCCGCCGCCGGCGGGGCCCAGGCCGCGGCTCCGCCGGGAGCTGTCGAAACGCCTCAAGACCGTGGCTCAGTCTCGCCAGGCGCTGTGGAAAGCTGCTCCGACGGTTTTGTCGGAGGAGATGTTACAAGCAGTGCTGGATGCGAGGAAATGGGATCGCTCGTTCTCTTTTTTTTCTTTTTTTTTTTTTTTTTTTTTTTTTNTTTGTGTACTTTGTGGCACTGGAAGCACTTCTGCCTGACTGTATTTCAAGACTGAAGTTTAGGACTTGTTTACAAGACTTGTTCACTGTGACATAGAGCAAATTAAAAAGTGTGCCCCCCCGCCCCCAAATTATTACAACTCTACTTGAAATGAGTGAAATAAATTTATTTGAGGGACAGGGGGCAATCTGCCAAAGCAAAAAGCAGAGCGCTCACTATTTTTTCCATTCCTCTGCTTGCTGTGTCTCTGTTAATTTACCACTGTCCAAAATTGTACTGAAACCCAAAGGAAGAGGGAACAAATGTGAATGTCTTAGCCCATCTGCTCAAAGATATGTTTAGATGTGCATCTCGTGGGGTGACATCTCGCTTCACTTTTTCTGTCAGGAGCAGGCAGAGCTGACTGGAGAACATGAAGTGAGATGAAGCCTTTGGCCTCAGGTTGCCCCAGCTGACCAGAGGGGTACAGCTAGGAGCTGGGCAGGCTGTGGTGCTCCGTGTCTGGAGAGGGGGCTTTTCCTCACCAGGCTTTCGTTCCCCAGAAGACCCTTTGGCAAGATGAGGACGTGTGCCGCCTGTTGTGGCTCGGTGAGGGTGTAAGTGGTTTGCTGGCTGTCAGAGTGTGTGGATGGAGACGGGAGCCTGATAACAGCTGCTCCACAAACACAGGAGATAACAGAAGAAAAGCAAGCACTTTGATGTCTCTCTTTACCAAACTGCCCAAACTAGTTTAACCAGGCCCAGGAGACAGCGGAGGGAGGAAGAAATGGGCTCTGCTGAATAGCCAGAGGAGTGCTTCCTTATCACCCTCATTCTTGGGGAGCTTTTGAGCTGAAGTGAGCCTGTCCTGCAGGTACAGGAGTAAGATAGGCTTGCCTGAGACCGCAAAAGAAATGCATTCTGTTGGGTTAAGCATTCATGTGTCCCTGTGCAAATACTGTTAACATTAGATAATCATGGGGAGGCAGTTTGGGGTCAGTAACTGTTGGTCCTCCTTTTGAAGGAAGGATGGGCACGTGCTAAATTCAGGCCTGCAGAAGTAATCCTGCTTGGGATGCAGGCTGTAGCTGCCGCGGGTTCCCTCTAATGGCCTTGGAAGGAGAAGGGGCACCTCAGGAGGTCACTGAGACCTCAGGAGGGCTGTCCCATCCAACGGCAGCATCTGTCTCTTTCCATGGATGCAGGGTGACTATCAAATACAGGAGGGAATGTGATTCACCTGGCAAACGAGAAGGAGTGGCAGCCTGTGCAGCCTGCAGCCAGAAGATTTGTGGATCAAAGCTGTCAAGCACTGAACCCTGAGCTGCGTGCATGGTGAATTTCTCCACCTGGATTAAACTAGCCTAACTGCAAAAGAATTACGCCTGGGCAAAATATTAAGTATGCAGAAAATCTTCTGCAGAAAAGAAATGGGGAAGGATTGCTGGCACTGCAGAACTCAAGCATCTGGCCAACTTGACCACAATATTGTTTGAAGATAAAATGGTGGTTTTCTTGGAATTTTAGGCATATGGTTTGAGAGGTTTTTAGCTAAACCCTTGTGAGCATTATCCTGTTAACGTGAAAAGTGTTACTAGCTTTGTAGACTTTATGATGGGGCTGTGAGACGGAGGTGCTAATAATGCATCACCTGAGTGGCAGGCATTGAAGCCATTCTCAAATAGACCAGAAGGCATTTATTTTTTTTATCTTCTACAAATATGCGTTAGTGCTACACCAAACAAGACCTGTCTCCTTTTGTACCCTTCTTCCCACAAGAGAAAGAAAACAGTCTTTCAGGGGTGTGGGGGGTTTTTTTGTTCCTTGAATTCAATCTTGGGAAAGGAAACCCTCAGTGGTAAATAATTAGGTTAGGAACTAGCAGGATGGGCTTAAATGAAAGTGCCTCCTTCAGCGATTCCTCTCCCTTCTTAATTGTACAATGGACTTTCTCAGCGCTGCTTCCTGGTATTCATCCAAGTCCTCCAGCCCTGAGTACCTGTAAACAATTAACATTCTCCCACATGGCACACGACCCCATGGTCGGTGTTTAACAGGGTATTTGTGTGTGGCAGCAGTTTAACCTCCTTGAGGAATCCTTCTGTCCTCCTTCTGTCTCTCTCTTCCATGTCCTCTCCTCCCAGTTGTTTGGTGCTGATGTATTCAATTTATATGCAGACTCTAAATGCAGCTATTTCAATGTGATGCTACTGTCTCCTCTGGCCTAAGAAGCTATAAGTGCACAAAAATGTCAGGTTTTAATTGTATATCTCTAGTAGTCCCTATCTAATGTTGTTCACACCTGCTTACTGGTTTGTTATAGGAATAAGCTGCTGATGGGAACATGCTGTTCCACTCTCATATTGGAAAAAATTAAGTGATTCCTGGGCCTCCTGTAAGGTTTCTTTTATTGCTCTTGTCATCCTGTTCTGGGTTTGAACAGAGTATGTTGCTAGATGCCTCTTGACCAGGCAAAAGCACAATATAGGGATGTGGAAGCAAAAGCTACTATGAAATGTACATTACCTGCTATGTAGCTTGGCCATTGAGTGACAGGGAGTTAGACCTGTGGTGCTGAGCATCTTATAAGGTGTTAAAATGGATTGAAACTCAACGTGTAATCAGAGACTCTCAGAAGTATATTTCTGAATCGCAGGACTGGACTTACTGGTGTGGAATACGTACAAATGAGCACAGTCAGGGAAGTACTTATTAGTCAGTGGCAAAGGGTAAGTAGGTAAAAACAAACCACCACCACCCCCAACTGAAAAGTAAAAATGGTCAACTCCTGTGCGCTTCTAGAAAATGGGAGGTCTCTTAAGTGACAGCTTTCTTTGCGTGAAGCATTGCTTGGCCCTTGTGCTAGTTTTATTGTGCAACCATGAGGCATTAAAATTGCCATAGATAAGTGCTCAGCGTTGCAGTACTACTTTCAAAAAGGAAAACAAGCCCCAAATTTTTGAATATTATTCCATTAGTATTCATCAGATGATGCACAGCTTCAAATATGCATGAACAATAACTTCAAAAAAACCTTTTTTTAAATGTGAGGAAGTAATAAAAACAACATAGTTGCATCTGAGATGCAAGTCCTTTGAACATCAGCAGCAGTTGGAGCCCTTCAGGATTCAGTAGGTACTGATAAAGTGTGTAATGCTTATGATCATCTTCTTGGTCTTGAGCAACCTGCTCAAGAAAATTACTTCAAGGATCAAAGTTGCACATATTTTACACCAAAAGAGTGTGAATAGCAAATTGCTAGAAATAATTTTGCCTGATAATGAGAATGTCTGACAAATAGACTGAGACCTTCAGAACAAGAAAGGAATGGAAATGGCCCTTGCGTTTTAAACAGTCTTTCTTATAATGTTGGTGGAAGACTAAAGTTTCTTAAATATGCTTTGCATTTAAAAGTACAGATACTTTTATTGGAACTTAGAATACATAAGTGTCACTGTAAGTACTAGCTGAGTGTTTTGTCTGACTGACCATTTCTTATTAATTGCAATGCTAGAAGTAGATTGGATTGATAAAGCAGAACCCTGAAGCTGCTTCCTGTACATGATCTTTAGTGTTTTTAAAATTCTTTTCTTATCACATTCTAATCATGTCTGGCAGTGTGACACATACCTTCAGGGGATGACAGACTGTGGTTGTGTAAGATTTTTGTTCTTAAGTCTTCTAGTGTAAATTTTAGGAAGTATATATTGATTAGGTAACACTTCTGCCTCCAAGTGGATAGCGTGCTGTCTGTACACCCATGGGTAAAGAGTAGTCCAGGAATACAAAAATTGACAACACAGGCAACAGTCTGCAGTTGATATTCTGTAGTTCAATACTTCTGCTGTGACCAGAGCAAGCTAAGGTTTGGCAGGATTGTTAGCTCAAGGAAAGCCTAGTGATGTAAATACAATTATTCTCATCTCAGTGTTGTTTCAATCTTAAAAAGTCTCTTTAAAAGGTAGACAGCTCTTCCCCTTCACTGAAGCTTGTACTAAATGTCAAAGATGTTTCTTGAAATAAGACAAAATGCATTGAAAAACAAGGACAGGGTGGTTTTGTTTCTTCTGGGAGCTCAAGTAAGTTCGCTGGAGGGTTCACATTACATGAATAACTACTGCTGATTGCTGTCTCCACACAGCACCTCTTTGCTTCATAAAACCATCTTTTAAATGAAAACCTAAAATATACCCTGTCCCTTTCTGTAGAGTGTATAGATCTGGTGCCACTGGCTGTCCCCTTTTTTGCTTTTCAATAGGACTGAATTCACTTGATGGACATAAGTTATGAGCTGCTTCTGTAAAGCTACCACATGGTGCATCAGGGCAGCAGCTGGACAAAATGCTTCACAGAAGTATGTAGTACTGCTGGGGAACCTAGCTCATAAAACAAAATGAAGATCTAAAACACTGAACAAGGCCATCTTCTGTAGCATGTCCGGCTCTGAAGTTCTTAACTCTTCTACGCTGATGTTTCATGAACATAACTCTTAGGCAAATTCACCTTATATAAAAATAATCAAACTAACAACTTGGGACTACTACTGGCAAGGTCTTTGGAAGCTTCTGCCTTAAGACCAAATCAATCTTTAATCAAACATCTGTACCCTAACAAAGGCAAAAAAGTCACTTTAAAGAATCCATTGTTTTTCTTGAAGTGTTCAACTCAATTTATAGATTTTGCTTAAGCTGCATCTGTTTGTCTGACTTGCTTTTGGCTTGTTCCATAAAATGTTACTGCACTGTTGCTATGGAATACCTTAAATTATTGGGATAGAGTGACATCTGGCAAGTATTGATTACTTTGACAGATTTACACAAGATTGCATTTATTCCACCGAAAGCGTATTTCTCCATCTATACTTAAAAAAAAAAAAGGCATTCATTAAAGACTTGAAGAATTTAAAGTGTGAATGTGCTTCCACCCCACACCCTTTTTTCTTATCAGTAGAATCTGCCAGGAAGACATTTAGGAAAATTAAACTTATCACGTAACTAGTCTCATTTCCATCTAAAGTATTGCATATGTTCTTTCCTGCCACTGGTTAACTTGATCCAGACTTGGGTCTACTCTTCTGCCACTCAAGGACTTGAGTGCAGTGGTCATTACAGAAGGAAAATAGTACTCATGGGAACACAGTGGTTTAACATACAGCGGTAAAGATGCAAGAGGTAAAGATCAACTAATTGAGAATCTGGAGAGACAGAGAAGAGAAAGTAATTAGCTTATCTACTTTTCAAACAGTTCCTCCTTTCATTTGAATAGAAACAAGCTTACAGTGACCTAATACAGTTGGTAACGAAATGGTAGTATAGCTGTGACCTGAGTGGGAGTTGTACACTTCAAAGGATAACTTCATAAGAGTGTTGTACTAATCAGGAAACAAAGCTATTGTAATTGACTGAAGTATGAGCAGTGCTTGTACATCTGTACTGCTTATAGTTTGCTTAAAAAAGCAAATATAATGGACATCATGCTGAAAATATTACAAATTTATTTTAATAGAGGACAACAGTTCTGTAGCACTTCAAACATGTTCTCAACAAACTGAAGCAGCTGCCATGCTGGATGAGGGAGTTTGATCACAATTGTAAAACATCAGTCTTCACACCCATGGATCATCGGAAAACTGAGTTTTGGATCCTTAGGCTTATTTTATCATTCACAATTATTTGTGTCAAGTCAAACCCAATACAAATCCTATGTGAGAGCTGGCATATTTACTCCCTGTGTTTCCCGACACGAGAAAGTACAGGTGCTTTTGTAGAATTGTTCTGGTTGGAAACAACCTCAGGAGGTCATTTGATCTCACCTTCTCTCAAAGCAGGGTCGACAGAATTCAGACCACCCTGCATCAATGCAACATTTGGACTTCTGCAGCACGCAGCAGATCTCGTAGTAAATAAGTCAGTGTCTCTACAAATTGTATCTTCATAAACTAGAAGGCCTTTAGTGAATTGTGTTCCCACTGGAAGAATGGGGATAATAGAAAACTCCAACTTTTCTTCCCTTGTGTGTACAGTTATTCATTGAAGGTGCAGCACTGCATCATGATTGGTAACAAAGAGTATGCTGACCTGTTTGTATGGATGTTGACCTATTTGCATGACCTGTTTATTTGGATGCCTGGTTGCTGAAGTAGCTGGCTGCATGGTTGTCTAAGTGGCAGTTGAGTTAACAGTATCTTCCAGCACTGTTAGGAGGTGATTAAGATTCAGTTAGGCTCTAAGTTGGTTTTCGTTTGAAAATAGCTTACAAAATATTAATTTAGAAGCCATATTCATGAAAGACAGGCTTCATGTTGCCGTTTAGAGATGTACCATAAGTGATGGACAATTGAGCTCTGTCATGCTAAGGCGACTTGGCTGTTATGTGGGACAGCAAACCCTACTCGTAGTCAGGGCCCATGGAAAGTCAGGGATTTGTTCTCAAAATGTTTACAAGATCAGGAGAGTCTTCAGAAACAACTACTTATGAGTGCCAGTCTAGAGTACTTCCAGAGGCAAATATAAATAAAAGGCATTAAAGATTGTCATCTCCTAAATCTGCCATGGTATGAAATAAGGTTGAGAAACTGGTTGTTCTGAATGAGTAGAAATCTTGCAGCTCAACTTGAACCTCTGAGTTTGTTTTGGTTTTATATTCAGCATGTCTGCATCATGCTCCCTTGCAAGCAGCTGAAGTTGCATGTTTGTACCCCTTCAGGCAAAGTTTTTATTAGTGTGGATTCCTTCCAGGTGATTTGGCAGTAATGGGGAAGTTTGATAAGTCATAGCTATACTTTAAAGAACAAGAAAAACTCTGAAATTTCAGATGCCCAAAGAGATCCACAGCAATTTAGTGGAAGTTGGATTTGGGTGGGGATTATCATGGAGACTGTCCTTTAATTCCTATGGCTCTTCTGGGCATCTGAGGATGCAGTTAGAGAACTGTTCAAAGTATCTAAGCCTAACAAGCCTATTGCCACTGAGCACTGGTAGGTAAGTTGGCCACGCAGGAAAAACACGTCCTTCCGAGGAATTCCACTGTTGTGAACTGATGCTCAAATGCAAGCTCCAAAGGAAATGCGTTCTTTTTTTTGTGTTACCATCCAGCATGTGACTCTATTACTGTTCAGTCACTTTATGTTGTTCCAGATAAGTAAATAAAACTTTATTATTCTTTCTGTAAGTTGTTAATCACTGCTTAATTCTGTTTGTATAGAGCGAGTATTCAGATACTTTGGCCATAGAAGTTCACGTATTATACTTTAAAACTCCAGTACTCTTTACTAATACAAACAGCTAATTCTTATCTACGGTAAATTTATCTTTGTGTCTTCCTCCTCCACTACCCCCTTCTTGCAAAAGAAGAGAAAGATTCAGGGTGTCACTCTGGATGTGAAAGTGGAATCACTTGGCATAGATACAATGATAATGGTTTAAGAAGAGCAAAGGGAAAAGTGCTCACAGAGGGCCTGGTTCCACTGGCTTATAGCGCTGTTTAGATAAGTGCTGCTGTGGTCTGTCTTTCCCCTTGCAGTGGCATTACTGCTTGTCTGACCTCATCGTGAACTGGTTTAAAGAATCAAATCAACAGGAAACTTCACTTTTTTTCTCATTCTTTGGGCAGAGTTACCTTTCTGCTTGTTTAAATTCCTGCAGAGTTCCACCATGTGATCATCTGAGTGCGAGTGCTGGCACAAGGAGGCTTCGTGTGGTCAGCACAGAGGAAGAAGGCAGAGTCCCTGCAGCATCCCAAACATAAATGGGTTTAAGTTGTGTCTTAAAAGTCCCCAGTTATCCAGTTCTTGTGTGTTTTGCTTTGTCTTGTTCTGCAGGTACACCCTACTTCTTTCTTTCTGCTCTTTTTACTTGGCTCACTTTTATGATTTTCCTGATAGTGAAATGGTCCTTGGAGATGTTGACATGCGCTAAAATAGTTGGGGATGCTACTGCTCTTGGTGGTGCCAAGATTATTAGGGGTTGGAACCCTTTGCCTGCCTTCTGCAGGCTGTCGCCCCTGGCCTCTGCCAAAACTTACCGCCGCTCCCCAGTGGAGGGGGTAGAGTGTAGGGTGGGTTGAGTAGGGCTCCGCCACTTCTGGGGAGGTTTCAGTCTAAACCATGGATAAAGAGGGGTCCAAACCCAAGTGGTATGTAAAGAGTACATGTCTTGGGAAAAAAAGGCATCTCCTTAGATCTTTTAGGTCTAGGATGAGGGAAGTAATTACTAAAGCTGAAGTCTCCTACGTGACAGACCTTTTTTTTTTTTTTTTTTTTTAACATTTTTCCTGTAGATAAAATCTGAGAACTTTTGCCCCTAGTGCCTTTCTTTAATGTGTGATAGGCAGTGAGATGGAATTAATTCCAATTAAAAAAAAAAAAAAACAACATAATATTTTGTATGTAGTCAGTGGTGTGTTTGGTTCTTAGTTTGCCATCCAATCTTTTGAGTCTTTTTCTAGGGCACTATAACTTAGTTTGGTTTGTGGGGTTTGGTTGGGTTTTTTTTCTTTTTTTTTTTTTTTTTAAATTTGAAGGTGCCAGATAAAGACTCCAGCACTTGAGTTTATGTTTTCCAAAGGAAGAGAGTTTGGCTTTGTGTGTCTCATTTGTGTCGTATTGGTCTTGATGCACGTAAGGATCAAAAAGGACAGTGGGAAGAGATTTAGGAATGCTTTACAATAATCATCAACCTCTAAAAATTGCTGGAACTTGCCAGATCTTGAATGCTCTAATATTAGTCTCTCTTCAGTGTGATTGTGCTGAATGCTTTTGTAAACATCTCCCGTGTGTTCTGTCCTTAGTTTGATCACTTGATCTGTATTGTATCCACAAATGCAATCTCAGGTCTGGTGTTTATAAACAGCTTCTTGTATACATCAGGTGTACAAAAGTAGAAAAACAAGAAGGCTTAAAAAAAAAAAGTTTAATGCATTCATACTGTGTGTCCATTACTATGCTCTTAATGAGGATTTTGGAGGTCCCACATCTGAGGGCTTGAAGAGAAGTGCAGTGCCAAATTGCGTGTTGCTTCCTCATTCAGCTTTACTAAGTACTGGGTTTTAATATTGACAGAGATGAGTTCCTTGAGGAAGGGAAGTGTTATAGAGTATTAAAGTTAATTGACTGTTACTTAAAGGATGGTGCTCTGACATGAATTTATATTTTTATAGATATCTGCATAAAACATTTTGTTAGTAGTTCAGCTTTGTGATCTAATGGTTGAGTCATCAAAAAATTCGTAGAGTAAGTTCAACGTGTTTTTAAATACTGTCAACACAACTACATTTTTAAAGTATTAGTATATTCTTTTAGAGAGCAAACTTCTTGATTGTAGTGCGCTATTGTGAGTCCCAAAAACTGGTGATAACAAACTTCATAAATTTGTGAACTAAGCAGAGATTACACTTGATCTAGGCAAGTTGTGGTTATGGAGTACTTGCCAAAAATTGTTACTTCATTATATCCTGCTCCTAAGTAAGGGAGATCCTGATTGCAGCTGTGTAATAAGTAGGCCACACCGTGCTTTTAGCAAAGAAGCCACGAATGTGATAGGTGTAGAAATCAGTTCATTTGAAGTGATACCAATAGTTAAGTGATGATCAGCTGACGTAGAAGCTCTGTATTGCCAGCGATCTGTGCTGTTCTTACTGTGTTTAAATTTTCCTGTGTACTCTTGTGAATATAAATCTTAAGAAGAAGAAAAGAGAAGCACCAGATTTATTCATGCAGTTAAAAAATGCAAAACGGGCCACGCATCTTCACATGGCCAGTTGAACTGTTACATGATCTCTTCTAGTGTTATACTGTGTGCAGAAAGTCTGGATGTTTAAAAAAAATTATTACACAAACACAGAGCAGGCAAGGACTGGAAAATAAAGTTGTCAGATTCTCCAGCTGCAGTAAAAAGCAGACTCAGATGCTAGTTGCTGAGGTTTCTACAGCGCTTGGCTAGTAATGCATTATCTTGCTGTATTCTTGACTTTGAGCAGCTATTGTGCTGAAGTGTGGGTCCCGGCTGCCGAAGTCTTTCCCGCTTTCTGCGTGCAGGAATGGCTGGAGCTCTGAGAGAACAGATTGTCTGGCTCTTTTTTTTCTTGTTTTTTTTTTTAGCCAACCTTGTTTCCAATCTGGTCTGAATGCAATCAGTTATCTGTAGATAGCAAGCAGTGACTGGGTATGAATAATGTCTGTGTTACTTAAAAGTGACATCTGTGACTTGCCAGACTGCCTACGTGAAATGCTTCCAATGATCTAGCTGTTGCTCCTGCACCCGTGTAGGAGGGGACCAAAGCACTCTGCTTCACCTTGTTGACCTCGGTCATGCACTACTCTAGCCCAAGATCCCCAAACTCTGGTATACATGATCTGCTTTGAAACAGCGCCCAGGCTGGTGTAGGGCCACAAGCCACTCCTGTTGCTAATGGCTGTGGCTGCTCGTGCCATTGTACGAATGGTGGTACGCAGGAAAACCGAGACCTTGGAAACCCTGTGTTTTGACACTTCTTCAGAATGTTTCCTTTGCTGAAAGAGCTTATGTATTGAGGTCAGCTCATGAGGATTTCACAGGGAAAGCTGAATTTTCACTTCAAGGGTCAAAACCACAAATCTTTTGAAAGTGATAATATGGACTGTAGATCACCGTGATGGTGGCTGAAGAGTGTATTTTAAGAGACTTCTGAGCCTCATCTGCCTCTAAAAAGGGAACAGAAGCGTAGTTGCTCAGCTGTAGTTAAAACCAGGATCTAAAAGCCTCTGGTCCCTCTGAGGTGAGTGCAATATAAAATAAAGTCTGATTCGAAGGGCTGCAGTTGCCTACTGCTTGCACGCACAATCTGGAGAAGGTACTGATGACAGATTGCCCTTGCTGCCATGGCAAGTTCTTTATTCCACTGTATTTCATGATGCCGCTAGGCTTCAGCCTAGTGATTGTGCAATCTTTCCTTACCTGCCCTAATGTGTGTGTAGTGTTTGTACTGTTTATGTTTACAGGTGGGTGAATGTTTGCAGCCATTCAGAAGAGATGGAAATACCTTTTTTTAGGAGGGAAGAAAACTAACAAAGACTGTTAATTGAACAAAAGCCACTTATGTATCTGTAACCTCTCACATCTGTTAGCAGTCCTGAGTGTTGGTTTAACAAGGAATCTAGAGATATGCTTAGTTCAAAGAAGAAGGCTTGTTTGCCGTGCTCACATCTTTCTTCCGTGTTGGTAAAAATAGGAAAATTACTCTCGCATATGGGTTGTAGATATGTTGTGCAGAGAGGTGGTTTTAGAAAGAGTTCTAATAGTGACTTCGGTCTAAGAAGCAATAATTATAGCTTTGAAACCTACTGAAGCAAAAGACTGAATGCTGTCTAAGGATACTGTAATTTCTATGATTTTTCTAAAAGCAAATCCACAACATGAGATTTTTAGAAACTTAAATAGGGTTAAAATCATCATGTTAACTCAGTCATGTAGACTGAGCAAGATCCCCAAAACATAGCTATCACTTGTTTTTACCAATTGATCGTGAAAGGTCAAGGTAACTGAGTTTAATTATCCCTGTGTTATGCCTAAGGAAATCAGACAGGGTTGCTGGGTGGGATGCTTCATAGTACCGACGAGATACATGTGTGTGATTTGTCTCCTGGACCCTGGATGTTCTTCTGGGACTTCTGTTAAAGACAAATGGACAAAGCTTTACTGCTGTCTCAGTGTTTCTAAAGGCAGCAGGAAAGCTTTAGGGAGTTGCTGTTAACTTAATGTCCATACTCTCCAAAAACCTAGTAGCAAACAGGATGGGTTGTTCTCCAACACTTGTGTAGTTACTAACTGATTTTTTTGAGGAACTGTAGTATGCACATACAAAGACTATCCTTTGAAACCAACCCTTGAATCTGCACAAAGGATTTCTCTTGCAATGGCTACATAGCTTGTTCACAGGCATTAAGGTGTATATTTACAGAAATTCTGTTTACTGTCTAGCCAGGAGATGGCTCTGTCTAGCCATTTCCAAAGGACATCAAGATTTCTGAAGCTAGAGATAGTTGGTATTCCGTGGGAGAAGTGTGTTTAAAACTGGTATTTTTATGCATGTTTCATGAATTTCAGGATACCTTTAGGGAAAAGTTTGGATGGGAAGGAATCTGAACAGAATTGGAGTAAGAAAAATGGATGCAAACGGACATGCTTGCCTGCAATTGGAGATCTCTTTGTGGAAGGCCAAGGCCTTAGGGTAACCAGAACCTGGCTACAAAGGCCAGAAACACAGCCTTCGGGCTGGAGCATAAGCAGCTGCGAAGCATGGTTTTCTTATTTCTCTACAAGTGTTGTTACGCCTAGTAGCTACTTCCACTGATCTTAGAATGAAATAATTATGGTACACACTGAGGGGCCTCACACCATTAAGCCAGTGGTATGTCAGTCCGTGCCACTCGCAGGAAGTAAGAGGGAATGGAGGGCTACTGATCCGCTTTTGTGGTACCTAGTGGTCCAGTACTAGACTGGGGCACCCAAGAGCCAGGAATAAGCTGTGGGTTGCACAGACTATTTTAATAAATCGATGAGGCAAGGCAAATAGTTGGGAAGAACCATCTTCAAAGAGCAGTTGCTGACCACCATCTGTTTAATATGCTGCAAAAAGTAAGGAGAGCACATGTCAAGAGTCTTCCATGCTGCACAGAGTGAACTATGACATGAAGGAAGCCTGTTAGGTGTACGTAGATTTTATAGTTAAAGGACTCATCTGAAAGAACAGATACAATCTGACCATGAATTGTAATTCTGAAGTATTAATACAGATGCTGATGATCACAGTTCTCACACCAGCATAGTCTTGTGTCATCTAAATGTGCACAAGTGAATCCTTGCTGATTAGGTCAGGTGAAGTAACTACTGGGTATCTTGTCTACAGTCATAGCTTCTTAGGTGAAAGAAAACCATAGCATTTTTCTGCTGGGCAGTTGGTTATGAGCTGTTACTTTTTTCTAAAATCAAACTAAAACCAGGTAACTGGCTAGTATAAAACTTCTTACTGTTCTTGTGCCGTCTTCTCTGTTGCATTGCAGATAACTTGCTTAATTTAGACTCGCATTGATAGATCTATAGAGTATTCACCAAATCTGGGTCTCTTTAAGTAGAAGATTTCTGTCCAGTTGTACTCTTTACTCATAACAAACGTTGCTAAGACTTTGCTTAAGCAAATGTTACTGAAAAAGGAGGAAACTGCAATTTCCAGCCCCTAAGACTTCAAGTGAAGGCTTTGTCAGGATTCTTAAGTTCCAGGCACAAAAATGCCACATGATGTAGTTGAAAGTATTGCTGTAAGATTGTGTTAAAATGGCCAATACATATATATATAATTTTTTTTTTTTAGTTCTTAATATTTGGTGAAATTTTCATCAGTGTTTAATGCTGAGAGATCAGCCTTCAATTTGTAAATGAAAACCTAATAACATTTAAACTCTGGCAAATTTCTACTGAAAAGAGAAAAGCAAAATATAAGCATTTTAAAGTTGCAATAAATATGGCAATGTGATGGGTAGCGTCTGTTCTCTGGGGATAGGACTCAGTTTAGGACTTCTGGAAGTTGCTTAGTTTTCTATTTCTTTTTATTTCCCGCTTCCTGTATAGACAAGTTGATTTGCATTTTTCGTGATACTAAGATGCCTATGTGCTCTTGAGATAAGAATCTCAAATTATTCAACACATCTGGGAAACCCTGGCTAGTAAATATGAATAAGTTTGGCATTATTATTGTCCCAGCTTCTGAAAAGGTGGACTTCTCTGTGAGGTTTTGGTATGGTTAGTTTTGTTTCGGTTGGAAGACATGTGAATGAGTGGGGGGTTTTTTCCCCAGGGATTTCATAGAACTGAGCAGCTTTGGGGCACAGAAGGCTGACGTGTTTGGATGCTTTTTTTTTTCCTCCTCCCCCTGAGACTTGATACTTAAATATTTATACAATAACACTCAAGTATTTCTGACCTCTTTTACAATCAGTATGGCTGAACAGTTTTCTATAAACGTTTTTCAGTGCGCCAAAGTATGAAGATCTACTCAGTAGAGGGAGCTGTGTGGAAGACCAATGTTTTCTTCCTTTCTGTGGTCCAAGTTGTGTGAGGCAAAACAAGACTACCTAAAAAGCTTTTGAGAACTGGCTGACTTGCTGTAAAATACCACTGGCTGTTTACTTGAGGCACTGGTGTAAACTAATCTAAATGCTTTAGGGAAGTGCATTCCTGTACAAATAGGTGTAACTGCAGTTGTCTTTTTTTCAGATGTTCATGGAACCATAGGCTGATCATAGGAAAGTTAATTTTGAGATGCAGATCTCAACTTGGGCTGTACGTATTTTGAGGAGCAAGTTGCAAAAGAGAATGAAAGGCACCCATTTTACAATCCCTTTAATATCTGTGAGGCTGCTCAGTACAGGGCAAATCCTTGTCTTAAGTTTTCAGAGCTCATTTACAACTGTATAAACACTTATCCACTAAGAAAAAATAATTGTACTTGATTTTTTCCCCACCCTCTTTAATCCTTGTACTTTTTATAGCTCTAAAGTAGGATGGTTTAGGAGCTGCCTCATGAGCAGCTGAGACATCTATATTACCACTCATCTTAGAGAAGGGTGGAACAGGCAGGTGGGAAAGGAACATCTACAGTCATGTAAAGATAAGTTATTCTTAACACCGGGCACATCTAAGCACAAGAGGATCTAGAAAGCAGACTTAAGCTTTTTTGTGAATCTTTGATTTACTTCTTCTGAGTCTTCTAGTTCTTTGAGAATTAGTAAGTGTGGCTTTTAGTGTAGCACTGTGACATAGAAGGTTTGCATTAGTAAGCGCTTCACTTGAGATGCACAACAGCTGGTTGTTGAACATGGAATTTTGCCAAAGTTAAAATAAGAGATTTAAGAAAGAAGCTTTTTCTTGTAACTTGTGCATGCATATAATTAGTAGGTTTAAACTTTTCCATCTGCATGATTGTTCTTTTGCATTACATAAGTCTTCAAGAACAGGTTTAATTACCTAATTAAGGCTATGGTTATTATTTCCTGTGGAACATTTTAATTACAAATAAAATCTGAGGTGAAGTATCTAATGTTGAAGGAGAAGGTTTGTTCTGAGATTTTACAGACATTTATGCTGGTATAACTTAGTAAATGTTTCCATATGAAACGCTGAGGAGCAGGAACTCTTATTTACATTTACATTCACCCACAGGAACAATTCCTCTGAAGGTAGCCTGCAGAAGACATTTTTGAAGTTGCTCTCAAGCCACCTTTGCTTCATATCTCGAAGTAGGAGGCCTAAAAATGGTTGCAGTTAAGTGGTAAATATTTGTTAAATAATTGTTTCTTGCCTTAGGTACAAAGGGTACTGGATTTGTTCCCTAGATCTCGATGGACTAGTGGTCAGGTTCTCCACAGCATGTGTTTTTGAAGGTTTACCGAAGTATGGGACAAAAAATGGAATTTCTTCAAAATTTACATCACTGAAGTATTAAAAGGTATTAATTAGTTCTTTAATGACTAACTAAAGAGAAATTCTTCTTTTAATACATTAGGGTTTTCTTCATGATGAGAGGACATTGGAGTAAATACATACTTATACTTTCTCCAAGTTCTGGATTCTCAGAAAAAAGGTTGATCTTTCAAATGAAATGCTGAAACCTGGAAGTAGTTTGGCTGAACTGCTTTTCTGGTTCTTCAGAATGTAGACTTTTCAAGAGAGCAGTGGCATTTTATGTGGGAAGATGCTCTATTCTCCATCCCCCAACCCTCAAGAAAATCCAAGTCGAAACCTAATTTTTTTCCAGCTGCTTTGTCAACAGCAACACAAAGCAGACAAGCCTGTGTTTATGACAATGGCACAAGAACTAATGCTTGTACAATCACCTGAGATTTCTGTTAGACAAGACCTGAAGCTTTAGTGTGGAAATGATTTGAAACTAAGAAAAGCTTAGAAAAGGACACTATGAACGTTGAGTCCACAGACTGCTTTTGTGAAGTGGAGGAAGCCATGTTTTCCGTTTTACAGTAAAGAAAGTGAAACAGATGGACCAAGTGGTTTGGCAAAAGCGGAAGGTTTTATTGTTGGAAAGGATTAGAGTTTAGGAATTTCGGTTTAGTGGCTTGCACACACCCTTCTGACTATTTACTTATTAATTTTTTTAATAAGGATGTGGTTTGAGATGCAGGATTTCTTGAGGGGTTTTTTGGAGAGGTAAGGGAGGTAGTCTTGCCTGACAATTTAATTCATATGTGCTTAATGCTATGCGCTGGAAATGCAGCACAAAGCAAGCTCCAAAGATGAGCTCCAGAAATCTCTCTCTTGCTGGGGAGAGGAAATATCCACAATTTGTTTGCCCTTGTGAAGCGAAATGTGGTCACAGATGCGTGCTTGTATTCAGTCTTTCCAGTGACTGGAAGAGTTGTGGTGGAAACAAAACAGATCTTCGTGCCGCTCACCAGAACGAGTGTGAGTCTGCACACTCAGTAAGCCTGTTTTTGGGGCTGGCAATGAGGGAGGTTAATCTTTTTCTTCTTTGTTGGTGAAGCTTTATGAAGTGTAAGTTCTGTGGATGGTTCTTGGTCCAAGTGGAAGAGGATTTGCTTCTCCTTCGACAGTCCATGTCTGGCCCAGAGCTCCGGAGTACAGCAGATTGAGCGGCTGGAAGACCTGTGTCACCTGGCTGCTAGGTTAGTGCATTAAGAAAAGCAGCCATGGCTTTACACAAACTATAGTTATAGCTATTTAGGCTCTAGCCATAGAATAAAATAACAAAAAAAAAAAAAAACAAAAATTTAAGGCTTATTAAGCTTGGCAGGAATTTCAAGTTAACTTATTTCAGGTCAAACTCATCTTGTACCCACACAAATAATTAAGAAATTTATCTGAAGCCTGTTTGCATAAATTACTCCAGAAACAAATTTTACTGAATACAAAATGAATTATTCCACCATAAAATAGATGGAGGTACTTCTTAGAATAAACTACTTTGCATCTTTTAGCTTTCAGCTTGCCTTTTTAAATTGTGTTATTACTTACTTGTCTCAGCCTGTCTACTGTTGTGTCCTTAAGCACTCTGGAATCATCTTGCCTGCATATAGTCTTGCCTATGTGTGTGTGTATACATACATCTACACACATGTAGTGTATATCTTGTATATATGTATAGCGAGAGCATGCAGCCAAGTGTGTCTTTGTTGTAGCTCACAGTCTGTGTGCTCTCCTTCCCTGTTGTCCTGGCTCAGGATCTTTCCCTCCCTGCACACCTGAGTCCTGTCCTGAGAATAGTAACCAAAGTCTTGAGATTACTTCATTTTACATCTTTTAAAATGAGAGAGAGGGAGTGTGTCTGGATCAGTATTGCAATGAAGTTGTAAAAACCAAGATGGTCTTGGGAAGAGAAATGTGTCACTTCGAATGGTAAGACTGGTGATAGGGCAGGTCCTCCTTTTGCCAGGCAGGCTGCCAGGGATATTGTTGCCATCACAAAATAGTCGAGAGCTGAAGCCCCATTAGGTATTAAGCAGAAAGAAATCTGATGCAAAACCTGTGGTGATGCTGGGCATTCCTAATTCCTGGGCAGAGGAGTCAGCGGGAGGTGCTAGGCTGCATGTAAAGCAGAGTACGTTCTCCACTGAGCAGCCCATCCTCTCTAACCACAGCGTACTCTGGCTTTCTGCTTGCCGTTCTGAAAGCTTTGCCTTTTGCGGGGAGGTGGCTCTGCCCCAGCGGTGTCTCCACTGCAAGGGCAGCCTCTGGAAGTGCAGATGCTGTTACTGAGCCAGCTCCTGCTGTCCCTCTCCCCTGCCCTGCCCTGGGATCTCCTGCCACTGCTGGAGCCAGGGGGACCAGGGTCTTCCAGACCATCACAGTGGAGCATGGAGAGCAGAAGTGGGAGGACAGTATGGTGGTGTTTCTCTGCCTCCTGCCCTCTGTGCTTAAAAGGAAAGCACTTGCAGTGGGCAAAACAAAGAAAGTGTGGTTGTATTGCTTCATTATTAACTCTTTAATATGAAGGAAGAGGGAAGGGAAGGGAAAGCAGTCTCAAACAGCCTCCAGTGCGTGGTCAGACCTCTCTTCCCAGTACTTTTCACTCCCTGTAAGTAGTTCCAGTGATTTATATGGCTTAATGGAAGTTGTCTTCTGTTGCCTTTCCCTTCCCTTCCCTGCTCTGTGCAGCAGTGACTTGTGTTTTGGCCTAGGGCTACGGGCCTCCCTGAGAAGCTTTCCTCCCAGTTTCTGAGTCCCGGCTCAATCTGCTGCATTTGTGTTGGCTTTTTCCCAGCACTGCCAGTGCTGACTGTGCTGCTTATTTATCCCATTGGACATCATTAAAATAAAGCTTCAGTATCATTTTTAGGCTATTCAGTAGATCAGTGCTGTTTGCATCTAAAGCTGTCATAGTCTCAAGGATGTTCAAAGGTTTAACTGAAAGCAACAATCCTTTCTGAGTTGACTCTGATTTTTGTCAAGGACTGAAGTCCTGTTTGAAATTTACCCTTAAACAGCTTTGCACTTCTAACATTTTCTTTGGTATCTTTTTTTCTTCAGTGAACATCCCTTTCCAGATCCAGACTGTCTGCATTAGCTCTTCTGTTCACCCCCTTCTGCTCCTGGGTATCACAGCTGCTTGTTAGGATGGGGGATGGGGAAGGAGGTTGGTTGTTAAATCTCTTCCATCCTTTAGCTGGCAGGAAGACGGTGATTCATCCTGTCAGCTTTGACTTGGAGCATTTCTAGACCCCAGATGTGTGTTCCCAGATTGGCTGCACTTCCTTGGAAGCAGAAGCTGGGGGGGAATGCAATAGAGACAACCAAGTTCAGCGGCACAAGAGCTATGTAAATGCAGCTATATCGTTGCTGGCCCAAGCTGAATATCCAGCTGCACTGCATCATGTGGATTTATGAGCCTGAGTCTCCACTAGCTCATGAATCTCTGCTTCTGATTTGTTGCTTGGTGTAGGCACGCACGTCTTTGCAGATGCATGCGCTCAGGGGTCTGGTCTGAGACGGTTGTAACTCTGTATCTTACCATTTTAAAGTAGTGGTTCTTGAGCTATGACTGGCAAAGAGCCTAGCAGCCATATGGCAAAGGGCATGTTGCCTAACGGCTTATTCTCTTTGCTTATTCTCTTCCATTTGGAGTCATATCTAAGTTTTGAACCCTCCAGACGTCTGGATGGACTAGCCTGGTCTTCCACTTTGAAGCGCCCCCCCAGAAAACAATTGGGCAACTGTGAACCTTAAACTGCAAAGGAGGATGTAAAACTTTCTTCTTACTAACACCTTGAAATGAACTCTCCAGCAAGACTTTTCTTACGGAGATGTGCTTAGAAGGTGATGAGCAACATGAAAAAACCCATAAGTGGGGTGATGCAGTAACTTAAGATAATGACATTAATGAAGAGATCAGCTCTTCTAGATCAGTAGTAACTATTTTATAAAACCTAATCCATCAGTTCTGCTAAACCTGTACATACCTAATCTTTCTTTGTTCAGTTCCCAGGGCTATCCTGGCTTGCTTATATGTTGCACTATGAAGTCAGGCATGTGGTATTTTTAATAAATACTTATTGCTGTGTCTTGGTCCAATAAAGAGATGTTTCAGGATAGGTTGAACATTGCAAAATCTTCTTTCGGTGTTTTGTTTTGTTTTCCTCAAGTAAAGTTACAGAATGACCGGTTACACTGCAGTTAAAGCAGTGTTGTCAAGCAGAGCCATCTAGATAGTAACTGATGAAATCTTAACTAAGCTTTTCACGATAGAGCTGTTTTGTCAGTCAGGTCCCTGCTTATGTATGCATTGGAAGAGTGGCATTAAATTAACTGTTCTCCGCGAGTTAAAAATTACACATGCATCTTAGCCTGCTGTCCCATAGTTTCCTACTATAAAACTTGCCAAAACCGGTGCACAATGGCATGATGATTAAATGCCTTGTAAATGACTTGTTTTAAACAGACATGTGCAATATAGGTGGAAACTCATGGCTCTGGAGTGCATGTAGTACTTAATAAACTTGAAGTCTTAACACTAGCTTTTTTCTCCCTGTAAAGCCTACTAAACATTGTTCGATCCCTGAGGATCATGGATCATTTTTTCAATAATACTGGCTTAGAATTTCTTCTAAAGAGAGAAATTAATATGTTGCATCTAATTGCTAATGGAGGGAAATGACTGGGTGGTCCCTGGCAACCGCTGGAGTAATGAACCCTTCCTTGGGCACAGGTTTAGAGCTTCCTCTGGCAGAGTGCTGTAGCGGGTGGCTGGGGAAGTACAGCTGATGGGGCCAAGGTACATGGACTGGTACTGAAATGCTTTCTATTTCAACGTGTGTACACCTAAAACAACGTGTTTACACAAAGACTTATCTGTACAGGTTGTCTCTGACACTCAAGAGTTGAGGGCTAAAGAAACTGGGCAGCTCTAGAGGAGGGGATGCTAGTTTACATGCAGGTTGTGTAAGCATACCAGTACTCACCTGGTAGGCTTGTGCACAACCACTTGTCTTTAAGCTTTGGGAGAATCCTTTCTGAATATATTTGATGGAAACAAGACCAGTGTTTTTATTAGGGGTTGCTAGCATAAATATTTAAAACATCTCCTACCTAATTCCTCCAATTTTGTGTTCTGTATTCTTCTTCTCTGAAAAGCATGTTCTTTCTGGAAGGATTGCTGCTCCTAGAGAGAAGGCAGGTACTAATATTTATAGGTAAAAGATTATTTAAGAGATCAGAGAACTGTGTGTTTTGCTGTACTCCCGTGACTAATTGAAAGATAATGGAGTGGGAGGGAGGGAGCAAAAGAGAGGAAGAGAGACTACATGTGTGCAAGTCACAACCATGAGCAGTACTTTGCTGCCGGGGGCATGGAAAGGAGAGGGTGTATAAATGTTAGCTGAGATGGAATAAAGCCCTAAGACAAAGCTGTTTATAACTTCAGTGTTATATCCACATCAGCCTATCAACAGTGGAGATTAGAGTTTTGTTTTGCCCTGGTCAATTTTATTAAAACTACAGTGTGCCTTGTGTTATGGGCACGCACTGGGGAGTACTTGTGTTGCTGCCTGTGGCGAAGCCAAGGGAGCTGCAGCCTCTGCAAAGTGTCATGCATTGGTGTAAACTGCTCTTACAGCTTTGCTGCTGGGACAGGTGGAAAGTATGTGGGGCTCTGCTGGTATGGTGTAACTTGCTGGGGTGCAATAATATAATAATGCATCCCATGCCCTTCTTAACCATGCTTGCATAAACCAAGCAAGGCAGGTCCAAGTGGAAGTTTCCTTTTCCCTTCTGAAGGTAGCTAGAAAAAGGGTAATTCCTTCAGTGAAGATTGAATCTAACCCCTATCTGAGTTTAAACTGCTTTCTAGAGTTAAAACTTAATTTAATCATAGTCTGTGCTTTCAACAGACATGTTTTAGAGTAGACGGCCTTGGTTTACTGTGGGTCACATGTTTACTCCTATGTGTAAACTGTGGCCTGTTGATCAGACAGGAAATGTTTTGGGTTGAAAAGCTTCCTGTCATGTCCTCATTCATGTGAAAATGAAGCTTCTTGCTGTTGCAATCTTTTCTGGCACATCTTGTTACCGGTTTCCCAAGGGTTACGAGCTAACGGTCAAGGGAACTGTAGACATTCGAAAGAGATTGCAGAGCTCTTTCCAAAGGATGCCGCTCCATCCAAGCAGATGGTTGGCCTGAAAAAAACAAGGGTGGGACTCTGGGATGTTGCTCCAAAGAAAGTGGGGAGAGAGCTAAGTGAAAAGGAATTTTTTAAAAGATGAATGACGTGCAAACTTCTTGCTCTCAGGGCAGGAGAGTTTTACTTAAAACATATGGTTTATGTGTGAGGAAAGCTTGCAGATCAAATGCTGGGAAAGGTCTGAGGATGGTTGTCCAAGATGTAGATAAAGGTACGTGTATCCAGCGCTGATGCAAACTGGAAGATGTTGGATGGACGCATATGCTCCTTAACATGTGTGATCTATATCATGTGATCCTGTGATAACTGGGGAATGACCAGTCAGTCCCTGCTGACTGTGCCCAGTCTCCTCAACTTCATTCCATATAGCAAGATAACGAACAAACCTTATGTCTCTCTAATCATCTTGAGGGAGTACTGGTTCTCCTGGCTACGCAGCCAGCTTAAAATTAATCCAGGCTGGTGCGTCAGACAAGCAGATAATCAATAGATGTGCTTGTGTGAATGTCCACTCCTGCAAGTTCTCCTCAGTAATACTCCTGTCTGTGTGTTTTCTCCTGCGGGAAGGAAGGGTTGCAGGTTTGTGGGATATAAGCACGTCGTGCTGCCTCCGGCTCCCTGCTACAGCAGGTTAGTTGAACTGTATACTGTAGTAGCCCCATTTCTCTCTCGATCAGGTACGGGCTTCTCTCTACCTAGGAAAACATGGGGACCTGCTTTGGGAGTAGAGGCACGTGATGAATTTGCTGCATTTCACACAACTTATTTTATTACCTGCTTTTCATTTGCCTAGTGAAGACTCTTGACCTCTGCATGAAAAAGTCTGTTGGGCAGTGATGGCATAGAGAACTTGGCAAAATCAAAGCATTTACAACATCTATATCTTTGAAGTGCCTGTTTAATAGTGCCATTGTCATGCCAGTTGGAGGCAACACTTCTCTTTGCAGTTGAAAGGCTCAGCAGAGCTAGCTGATAAGCGCTGGTGCCCTGCTGGGAAATTGACCCTTTGAACTGGGAAGAATCCCTCCAGATAAGCAAGTAATGGAATTTTTATCAGGTCTTGATTTTTATTGTAGCGTGTTTAGAGGTGTCAGTCTTTCTATGCAGCACAAGTATTTTCTCTCTAGTCTAGTAGGTGTGCGGGTAATGTAATATTCACACTTTAAAGATGCTGCTTCCAGGCTTGGAAGGAATAGCCATGCCGTGCTCTCTCAGAACAGAAAGGAAGCAGTGACAATATAACTTAAATAACAAACGTGTGTTGATTTAAGAGCCAAACTTGCTGAGCATCCTAACTTCCAAGGGAAAGGAGAGGGATTGTGAGGATATTCTCAGTGTCTTCATAGGACAGATAGAAAGTTTATAGGAAATACAAGGAAATATATTTAACGAACTTTTGTTTTCATTTCACTATAGAAATAAATGCTCTCTTCTACATTAAACCTCATAGATACACTTGTCTCTAAAAATATAACATTTGTCTCAACAATGTCAGTGTTTGCAAGCCAAGCACTGTTAAGCACTAGGCTTCTTCTGTGCGGGTGAGAATCTGCATTCATTTAAAGCAGGGATCAAGCTTTTCAAGGCTTTTCTTTCTAAGCCATAAAACCGAACCATTAGACTTCTTGTCTCAATCTCAGTACCAAAAAAGCAAAGAGGAGGAAATTAAAATTCGGACTTGACCTGGTTTTGAGCCTTGTTGTGTCCCTGTCCTAGACTATCGATATTTCCAGTATGACTATCCCAGGAAACCACAGCGTGGGTCCTGTGGAAAGGCTGCTGTCATCTGTGGGAGTGTTTGAGTCTGCTTCGTGTGTTCTGGACTGGGATGTTGCAGATTCAGCACGTGCAATCTGTTTGGCAAAGCAGCTGTCTCTGGCAGGCTACACATCAAATACAAATGATTTGAGTTTTGAAGTTTGAGATGACAGCAGAAGATATGGCTCTGTTAAATATATTGATCTGAATAGATCCGTCTCATGGACAACCTTTCGTAGAACAAAAGGAAAGTGTAAGGAAGGGTATTGCGAAGCGACGTGGGAAGCTGCTGCTGTTGTGGGGGGGACAGGACACATTGCTCTGAGCACAAATTCATCAAGTTCAGGCTGACATTCCTTCGTGTCAGATTTCCCCTTTGGTCTCCCTAAGACACTGCTGTGGTGGAAAGCCTTTCTCTCCAAGTAGTTTTATCCCACTTAATTGCTCTTTAAAATGTGCTTTATTCCTTGCTAACAATATAGCACCACTGTGCTATATTAATGAATTTGTAATTTAAAGAAGGGGGGCAGGGGCTGACATACGGCAAATACATGCTTTAGTTCTGGTAAGCACATGATTTTGAAGATAAACAAAGCTGTTTCCGTAATCTCAGCATGTACTTATTTTGTTTTGCTGATAATGAGAAAAAATTAACACTGTTAAACATGATTGAAAACAGCAGTATCCTCTGAAATTACTGTCTGTGCAAGTGACATTGAAAGTCTCTTTGCTTCTTTGCATTTACTCTAAACTAGATTTCATTTATAAGATGCATTAAAAAAATCATCCAAACTCCAAAAAGTAGTTTCAAATCTCTCTAATTTTGTTTTCTTTTCAGTCTTGTAACAATGGTCTTTCTACATTTGCTTCTCAAATGTGTATAGCTAAAAGCTATTTTTATTAAAAATTGGATTCTATCAAAAAGTTTCCAAATGATGGAAGAGTTTTTAAAAGTATTTTATAACATAGATGTTTTGCATTGAAGTTTGTAACTACTTCCAGCACTTGGGTTGGAGTAAATCATAGTTCCAAAATTTTGTTTTATAAGGAAACTTATGTAAGCCTAAAAATTGAGGGAAGGCAGCATTTATTTTGCTATTCCACGTTTTAAACATGTTCATTAAAGTTAGTGAAAGACTTCTCAGAAGCCCAAGACTACATCTGTCTGGGCGTGTTCATTTAGCAGTAACTGGTCCCCTGGCCCTGAGACCAGATGCCAGACTGCCCAAATCCATGTTGCGTAGTCCTTGCCCATAGTTGCACTGTGCTGTTCACCCCGCCACGCACGTGCCATTCGTAAAGAGTTCGTAAAGACATTGCTTTTTGGTGGATCGTCTTTTTTTCCATTCAGTGTCTCTAAAATACTCATCAGGGAGCTGAGAGTGTGTGTTGCATGCATTGGGATACTACATGAAAGCATAGGCTGACTAGTTCAAAGCCTCTTTGACCTAGAGCTCAAGGACTGTGGAGGGAGGGTGGAGAAACCCAAACCCAGCTCTTTTCTGGCCCACCTGGTAGGAACAGTCCGTGGTCTTTCCTATATCCCACACACTGCGTCCAGTTACTCAAAACCACACCATATAGCGTACCACTGGTGAAATGGTGTAGGTGACTGCAGGCTAGTGCTTGACCTTGTGCCCTGGCCCTGTTTTTTTTACTAGTGCAGAGATGCTGGAGTGTCCTTCCCATTAAAGGAGGGCCGAGATACTCCAAGTGCCTCTTGGCTGTAGTGGCTGGCTGTATTTGGCACTGCGCAGGCTGCAGCTGCACCAAAGGCTCATAGCTCATGTCTTGCTAGTCCTCCCAGCCCATGCTCCAGCGTGAGTGCTCTCCAGTGCTCCCTGGGCTGGGGGCTGAAGGCTCTCAGCAGTGCCCTCTACAAAGTGCTCAGGGTGACCTGCACACCACAGCTGTCCATCCAGTTTGCTCCTGGGGGCTTTCTTTCTGGTGAGTGCCTCTCTCCAAGGGGACAGTGGGTCAGCAGTCCCCAGAACACCATTCTGCACCTACAAGATAACTGTGCACTTAGGTTATTATGCATACACAGTATATGAGAAGCTAAGCTAGTCTAGGCTGTAAAAAGAAGAGCCAGGATGAGGAGGTGCTGTGATGGGTAGCCCTTTCTGAGGCTGAACTGACATCAGTGCTCTGTCCAGAAAAAAAGTTGGGCACCACTGCCTTACAATAGTGTTGCAGAGGTAGCGTCATCTCTAACTCTTTACTGAAGCGTTCCAGCAGAGAGTCTCACTGAGGTCATGGGGAAGGGAGGCTGATGCCATCAAAACCAGGAACCTAGTTTATAAAGATCTCTGGTATAACCTAGGTCTGTTACCGTTTGAAAGACAAGACCCCTTTTAATACAAAGCCCAGCCTCTGAAGTGGCTTCTGTCCACCAAATCTGAAAAATGTCTTTGTGCCCTGAATTTGTGGGAGGAGAAAAAGACGAGAGCATGCAATTTGGAGACCTTTTGTGATTTTTTTTTTTCCCCTTTCCTTTATCTTTTAAAATAGAGAGGTGATGTGTCCCTTGTATATCCTTTCTTAGCTGTTTCCATGGTCTGAGCTGTAGGTGTAAAATCTTTTGGCCCTTGTTGTTAATGCTATGATGTTCTCCTACACAGTGTATTGTGAACAGCACAGAAAAAGCAGTGGGTTGTTTACACTTCATCATTCTTCTGATTAGTGATGTCTAATTTCTCCTAACACCTCTCATATGAGGGTTCTAGCTCTGCTCTTTGAAACAGATGTACAACTATGATAGTAATTAGATCAACTCTGGTGACCAAACTTGGCCCGCTCTCCCCAGAGGGATTCCCCTTTTTTGCCTACATCAGTGCCTAGGAGCAAGAGAGTGCCGTGCAGAGCAAAATGCGTTATTTAGCTGGAAAAGTGGATTCTGTTGCTGCATTGGTCTTCTAGAGAAGAAATGTGCGTGCTGAAACCTTTACTAATCAAGTTCCAGTCATTCAGAACAAACTAAGCTAATTGTTGTCAATATTTTGTGGATGCTGCTTAGCGGATGAGTTGAGGCAGCAGTGCTTTCAGCATTCTTGCATCATTACCCCTTATCATGAAGCATGTTTTCTTGTAAAATAGCCAGAGTTTCTCCATAAATTTGAGCGGTGTGACATTAATTTCTCCACTGTTGTGAAAAGTTTTTCTTTGCCTCCATTTAATAGTGTCAAAGTAGTGAAACGTTGATAATACAATGATGCGCTATTTTACAGTATTGTCAAAGTAGCATTCAAATAAGTAATGAACCTTTGCAAGACAAGGTGGTGTCAACCCATCTTTCAGATGCAGAAAGCTGACAAATAACGTAGAGGTTCTGCTGGAGATCTGTTAGTAGTCAGAGGAAGGCGATACTAAACCTTGATCCACATTCCAGGAGTTGAGTTTGTATTGTGCACTCTGTTTTCATAGCTGCCGTGTCTTTCTTTAAATGTTCTGTATAGGTCTAATGATACAGAAGCTTCGTTCTGTCTGCTAAATCAGGATTGAAAGGGTAATGTACAAGTGTCTTGCCAGAAAATGTGACTAGATTTGATTATTTGGCAGTGGGTACACTCGGTACTGCTTAGAATAACTAAGAAAATGTACAGCTCTGCCTTGGGTAGTCAGTGTTGTCCCAAAATATGAATGCCCGCTGTTTGAGGGATTCAGTCTTTCCCAGGACAGACCATGTGTTTAATTATTGCCTTGCTGTTCAGAGCAGAGATTGGCTTTCTAAACGATGGGATTTGCTTTGGGTTCTCATTAAATGTTGTATGCCGTAGTGTGACACACGATATGCCCTGCAGTGTGTCATGTGCTATGATGCTAATCAACATTCAATACCAAAGGAGGAGAGCAGCTGCTCCGCAGTCAGCATGTCTGAATAGTCCTGCGCCCAGCAGGTTATCGCTTAGTTCACACTAATGGATAAAGAACTGGCCTCATAACACTTATGTAAATGAGGCTAATGATCAGGGAAAAAATGCAAACTAGTTTTCGTTTATTCATAGAGATAGGTGTAATTAGAGGTAATAGCTGGATCCAAAAACTTGCTCTCCAGCATTTATTTGTTGATAGTACAAAATGTGAATGGCTTGTTCCACTGTTCGTCTCTTGTGAAGTTATTAACTTCACACAGAAGTTGAAGTATGTATGCTCTTAAATTCTCATTGAGAGACTTAAAAGGCTTAATGGGGAAAAGCTACAGATAATATTATCTCCTAAACTTACCTCAGTCATTTTCACTGTGTGGTAACGGATCTCTGTTGAAAATCCACTGCTGGGAGGATCAGTGTGTTGATTCAGTTTTTTTGACCTTTTTACATTAGCTCCTCTGTCTTCTGTAGATCAGAAAAATCAAGAGGAGGCAACCTGTCCAATGCAGTTGTGGCTGGTAAGTAATAAGATTGTAATTAGGTATGAAGGTCTTATTTTAGCATCTAGGCTGTAAAGTACTCGCCACCCTCTTCCATTTCCCCCATGTGCTCTTCCTGTTCCTCATTCATGAAGTCTGCTTTCCCTTTCGCAGGTGTGTCATCCCAGTGGCACAGCTGATGCCACTTGATCATTCACATCTTGAAGAATTGATCGGTTACAGTGGTGTAGTCTAATGGTGTCAAGCAGGAGTTGCTCTAGCTGCAATTTTAACAAGTCATCATCTACTTGGGTGCTTCAGACGGTGCCAAACATGTGCTTCTGATCCTACGCTACAAGCTGGTTTTGGCTATGCAGATTTCTCTACCAGTAGTCTTCCTGGTGTGATGTGTAGTGAAGAAGTAAATCCAGCCTTAGTCTCATTTACAAGAGGAAGCTGAGTAGCACTTGAGGCTCTGTGGTCCTAACACAGAGCCAGTCTGGGTTGGTATGGGTTCATACTGGGCTCATTTCTGTAGTTTAATGTGGTACAAACTGTGAGAGCTAGTTTCATTCCCACTGAGCGGGCACCTCTCTAGACCTTTGCATGGTAATTAAGTCTTGCCAAATTTTAGATATTATCTGGTCAGCACGCCAAGAATTGATTGAGGAAGGACTTTCTAACCAACTGCATAATGGCACCAAGTTGGTTGAGAAAGCAGTGGCAGTGCTCAAAACGGGGTCAGGATTCTTCATTCTGTAACTGAAGTCTTCTTATTGAAACTGTGGTTAATTTAACTAGATTGTCTTTTTTAACCTTGTATCTCTTTTTTCTTTTCTTTAATGGGCCCATTAGTAATCTGTTAAGGCCCTCTTTCTGGGAACGGAGCTTCCGCCAGTGTGGAGGTATGTGTGGGATATCTGCTGATGAAAGCCAGTCGTCCAAACCCAAAAAGTTATTCTCGCCCAAATCCCCACCTTGCTTTTTGTTGGAAAAAGTGTTTCTTGCTTTAAAACTTGCCTGGTGCAAGGTTCAGAGTACCTTCAGAAGACTGCAGTTCTTGTTGTGATGTTGGAAGTAAAGTCCAGACCAGCTGTCAATAGATTGCATTTACAAAAACAATGTAATTATCACTGACTCATTACTTCTGCATATCAGGGAAAGAGAATTATGAGGGAGTACCACTGAAGAGAAAGTAGATGATGACTGAGGAGGGAGGGATGTGTGTGTAACAAAAATACAAAGATTACATCAAGCTGGAGAGTCATGTGTATATGGCTGTTGGGAAACATTCATCCTCATCTTTCCTCTGCTTACTAATTGAGAGTTAATCTTGTCTCAGCAATGATTGTTGTAGACAAGAAGGCAAGTCAGGAAAATATGCAAGTTTAAAGGTACTAAATCGTTGAAAACTTTAACACTAAACATACATGCATATGCTCAGGACTTTTTAGACTCTGTATGTAACGATTGCCATTTCTCAGACCTGTAAAAATGTCATGTCTTGACAAATTGCCTGTCAGACATATCTGAAGTCGTATCAAGCAGCTCTGATGTTCACAGGTTTTACTTAACAAAACCTGATTTGTCAAAATTTAGGGTTTTGCCTTGAGTTCACATTGCTATCTCAAATATTTGCTTTCAAAACCTGTTTAAAAGATACTGAAGTATTACGTGGTGGATAGGTTGCGTGTTTTTCTGCTATCTCATCCTGAAAATGATTGAACTTTTTCATTAGAAACTGCTGAATTGCAGAAACTATTCTTGAACTATCTTTGTGAAAGTGGCCTGACACTTTAGCAGATTCCCTCAACCTCTGATGTTGGAACTCATAGCAACGGTGAAATGCTTCACTTCGTAGTGGCTGAATGTAAATATATTCTTAAAAATGGGGGTGGAGGTTGTCTATTCTAGAAGCATGTGTTGTCTGTGGCCATAGATTGCATTAGCACGTGTTCATTTCCATTAAATTCTGGTACTCTTTCAAAGCTAGGCATTATTACTTCAAGGCTATGCATCCAAAGGAATCCATCCTCCTGAACAAGGTGGTGAGAAAAGCTGGGGCATGCTGGCAAGCCCAGGTGGGTGCAGCTTAAAGCTCGGAGGCTGCCAGCTGAGTATCAGGTGTCAGGTATTGTCAAGCAGTTGCTGTTTCAGCAGCTGACAGTACTGTAATGTAAGGACTTAAGGATAAATGGGTGCTTGTACAAAGGTCACTCATGTCAAGGGTACCAGTTGAGTGTTCTTAAACCAATCTTCAGTTGTACTGTGTGCTTCATACATAAGGATTCGCATTATTATGAATAATCTAAAATCTTCTACTCTGAAAATATGCTTATATATTCCTAGGAGTCTGCAAGCATTTCTGTAAATACAGTTAAGGCAATACATATGTATTGGAGGCTCCAGACTTGTCTGTAATAATGTCATGTTGGTGATGAGGTGAAGCTTGACATTTAGGGGACTTAAACTGATTTTTCCTTGTTGTAGTTACAATTAAATATCTTGCCAATTGGTGTGGAATGCTAACTAAGGAACATAATTAACTGGATTTCTATTTGAATATTTGTTTAACTGAGATCCTTGCTATTATCCTACTGAAAACCACTCATAACTCGCATCTTGAATAGACACTGCCTGTCCGCTTGGCCTTGAACTTCAAGTGCAGTGGAGATGAAGAGAAGGAAAGGAGTACTTTTATGTCTCCAACCACCTGATCCTAAGCATCTAGCTCTGTGGTGAAAGGAATACTTGGAGGAGAAACTTGACTCTTTCAGATGCCTTTGGACTGTGACTCTATTAGGTCTGGGCTTTTTTACTGATCTAGCACTTCTTGCCTAATCTTTCTCCTCAATTCATATCTGTGTGTCCATAATCCCAAGGGCGCTTGGCAGGCAACCGAGAGAAGTGCTGGTGAAGCCATCTTCCCTGGCTGCCTTTTGATGTGGTTTTGATGTATCAGTGTAGTTATAATAGCTAGCTACTGACCAGGAGTGGGACCGTCCCTCTGGGCTTTCCTCCTGCCCCCTCCCTAATGCTCACAATTGCGCTTAACTCATCCTGCAGTAAACCAGTTCTGGGAGCTAAACCAGCAGAGAAAAACTAATCCTACTGGGAGGAAAAAAAAAGAAGCGGAAAAAAAAAAAGAAGCGAAAAGAAAAAAAAGAAAGGATGTAACCTCCCAAATCAGCATTCCTCACTCTGTTAAGCGGAAAGCCTGTTCGGGTCTCCCAGAAAACGTGCTGAATCATAATCCTAGGAAAAGAGACAGCAAGCATAAACCCTGCATGTTTACACCACATCTTATTTGGTCATACACAGTTAGATTGATGTTAGTAAGGTGTACTAAGGGCAAAACCCCCTTCACATTGATTTTTACTTGGCCAGGCATGTAAATGAGGGCTGGTTGGGTGCCCATTTTGGGGTAATGGGTTACATTACAGCACTTCCATTGGGAAACAAGACAGTGGGCATTTTTTTTTTTAGCAAGATGCCAGTTTATGAAGATTTGTAACTCATTCAAGAAAGACATGGGAGTGAGGGGGGAATCTTCATGACTCTCATAGAAGGAACTTCAGTTAGATGGAGGACTTTCTCTTATTCCTCTCTTTTTTCTTTTTTTTTTTTTTTTTTTTTTTTTTTTTTTTCTTTTCAGGGTGGGGGAGAATAAGAAGGGGAAGGAGGAGATTTGAATATCATTTCTGTTTTAAGGCAGCAACAACTTAAAGCATGGAAACTCATTGTAAAACTATGCCTTAGTGTCTGGAGTCAGGGTGTCATTTGGTTGCTGTCTAGCCCATGACAAGCCTTCTTAAGCATGAAGAAAAAGAAACCTTATAAAAATCAAGAAAGCCACAGTAACAGTAGTGGCAGAGGGCATGAACTGGACATATATGGAAGTGCAATGAACTTCTGTTGGGGTAGAAGCCTGCCCAGCTTTGAGACAGAGTTTTTTGTTTGCTTGAGCAAGAAGTGAGAGGACTGTTCCCAGGCTTACCTGGCTGGGATAATTATTTAGCCATTGATCTTTCTATGCAAAAGACTGAAACACTTATCTTTTTTTGGTGATGCCTTTTGGTAGAGTTTCATGGCCTTCAGTCTTGACAGCTCATCAATCTGGTAGTCTCTCTTTTGCAACTGCTGTACTAAAGAAAGGTAATAAAGTTGTAATGCATCTTGTTATCCACCTGACATTTTTTACATCCTCCTTGCATCACTGTCTGCCTTGAGGATGGCCTGTGAGATTAATTTGGTAAATTAAACTAATAGTTAATCTAAACATTGTTCTCTCTCCTGTATTTATAGTGTGCTGTGGGTATGGCTTATGGAAAATGGCAACATAGCACTCTGGTGGTTACCTGTTTCAGTGACTGCTAGATTTCCCTCCCCCTGCTGATTTTAAGCAAGAGGAGGTCACCACAAACCTTTGCGAATCTTGTCTTTGGCTTAAAACTGGGTTGTGTTTTCTCTGGATATAATGCCACAGCAATAGTAGTAATCTTCCATGTCAAACTTGGCCTTCACTTAAACTCAGTCACCTGTTTTTTTCCTAAATTCAAGCTGTTGAACATCGCCAGCGACAGGGCAGACTGAGTGTAACCGGAGCATGCAACAAAACTGTACTCATGAAGGGTTTGAAATTTGTTTTTAAGTATTAGTTCAAATATTTGTTTAAATATTAAATGTTTGTTTCTTTACATCGATGCCCTGCTCCTGCGGTAAGCATCCCTTCGTGTGTGTGTGTTGGTCATAGTGGAAGAGCCACACAAAGTTTGCACTGTTTCCTTTTTTAATCTAAATCAATTTCCAAACCAATTTAGATAAATTGTGAGGAGTTCTTCAGAGGCAAGGCCTGAGAATGGAGCTTGACACAGATAAGAGTGACATCATTCATCATCCACACAGGCTTTGGCACAATACTTGGCTGAAAAGTCCCTCAATAAGCAAACAGCGCATTAGCACTGGCTCTGCAACACCTTCCCCGTTGCATAATGGTGTTTGTGCTGGGGTGTTATTAAAAGCCCAAGCAGTGATTCCACCCTGCGTCAGCCTCTGCTACCGGCAAAGCGTTGCAGGCGCATGTTGTTGCAACACACTTTGTTGTGCCTTGTGCAGACTGGGAAACGGGGTGCTAATTAACCAAGGGTGTCGATGTGGGTAGGAGGGCCCCGCTCGCACCCGTCAGCTGGTGGTTGCGGCGGTATTGTGGTCACACAGGCGATTACCCCTGCCCTGTGTGACTCTGGGCTGCGTGGAGCCAATTACGATAAAATCAAGATTACTGTCTTCAGAAAAGCCTCTGGGGTTAAGAGTTTCCAGATACGGCAACAGACCTGTTGGTTCAGGAGCAAGTCCTAGCCCGATCCAACAAGGAAGGGCATTTTAATGAAACTTTAATTCTTTGCTGCTGAAGCAAAGTAAGATCGTGGTTTTGAAAGGTGTGTTGGTCTTCAACTCTGAGAGCATTAAGAAAAGGAAATAAAATAAACCTCTTAGACATGCACTCCCAGCACGCAGTAGCTGATGCCGACCATTCCTCAGGCCAGCAGTAGCTGGTACAGCTCTCCACAGCAAGCTGTTCAGGTGCTGTTTCCCTCCTTGATGTCTGGTTGCTGGATGCCTCAGCAGCTCCCTGTGCCATTGTTTGGTAGGTGAAAATACACATGAGCATTTCTTTTATTTATTTATTTGTCTAGTGCCACTTGATTGTCTCCTGATTTGTTATCTGACGTTAATATTTCTATTGGGTGTTTTCACTTACTTTCCAAAGATGTTTGGGGCATTGTTGTCTTTTTCTTTTTTTTTTTTTTTTTTTTTTTTTTTACTTATCATAGAATCATAGACTCATTAAGGTTGGAAAAGACCTCTAAGATCATCTAGTCCAATTGTAACATTGCATTGTACTTGTTGCATTTCATATGCACGCTTCCTTTTAATCCCCATATCTCCCCCTCTCTGTTGCATTTGATCTCTTGTCTTTTACCTGACTGTCTCCTACGGAACTGGTTTTCTCTGTATTTTTAAATGTTATTTAAAAAATAGCAAAGATTCAGATTCTGGAGCCATCAAGACTCACAAGGTACTGCCTCTGCGCCCCAGTCAGCGACCCAGTCGAGAGGCCCTGATACATCAGTAACAGCACCAATCTGCCTCTTGTAGCTTGTACTCCCAGCAGCACGTGGTGATCCGCCGTTGGTGCCAAAATCCCCCATTTGGGTGGGCAGGAGGAAGCGGTGTTGAATGGGGAGAGCACAAGGAGGTTTCACCTACGGCTGTAGGTGCAGAGTGGCACAAAGAGGGGTGGCCTTGCTCTGGTGGCCCATTAGGGTCTTTCAAGGCTTCAGCTTTGCTTCAAGGCCATCCAGCGTGTCAGGTGTCTCCTTGTGGTCATATATAGTGGTAAAATTGTGCAAACTGTTTCCACCTACGAAGGCGTACTTCCACACTCATGTTCTTAACCTGGGAGAGGAGGCCTAGGGCCAGGTTTGACAAGACATTCAAGTATCTAGAGATGCAGGTGGATGTCCACAGGGATTTCTGACAACACCAAGGTGAACACAGTTAAATTTCACTTGTATTTGAGCATCATGTAAAGTGGTCTTGGAGGTCAGGCCATTTATGCACTGGCTGAGCAAGACCCTCTTGCCCTTGTGCTTGCAAGGCCCACGACTCCCAGATTTCCCAGAAGAGAGCAAGCGAGGCTGACAACTGAGCCTGCAGCTCCACAACAGTCCAGCCTTACAGGAGTTGGTCCTGGTTTTTCCTTGTGCTAACGCTGGCAGGTCCAGGGAACTAAACCAGCATTTTTTCACTGGGTTGGGTTTTCCCATAGATCAGCTCAGACCCTGGTGGAACCACATCCCTTACTCTGGCCTCTTCGTTCCCTCGGGGCATAGACCTGGGGCCACTGAAGGTGGAAAGGACCTTCGTGCTGTAAACACGTTGTAGAGCTCCCTGCGCTGTAGCCTGCGGGCAGGACCATACATGGTTGAGTAGCCATCCCTAAAATTCCTGAAGGGTATACCCGCCTGCATCAGGCGTGGGCTTAGATTTGTGCATAACCCCTTGGGGAGCAGTTGTAATTCCTGCTCCATGGACTCCTCCTGTGCTGTCAGAAACATGCAAAACCTTTCTTGGTTTGTTTTGTTTCAAAACATGAAACCTGGTTTATTTTGAATAGTTTTCTCATTGACTTCTCTGAGAGACTTATTACTCACAGACTTTTTTTTTTGTTCTAGCTTCCATTCACCTTACTGCATACTTTCACCTTTCATAGCTGACTTGCGACTTTTTATTTTAAATGAAGAGGTGAGATGATGCTTAATTAAAACTCTTGGAGTGGAGGTGGTGATCATTAAAGGGTGATGATGCAGAGGTTGAACTCTGTTTATCCACAGAACTAACTGGGCTTGAGAGGTGCGTGTTATGCCACTGTCCTACCCGGAGAAGCCGCCTCTGAAGCACAAGAGGTTAATTCGTTCTCTGCTCCTTGGTCTCTCTTCTGTGACTGCCAACAAAGGTAGCAATTACAGTGTTATCTCAGGGGATGTTCCCTGATGTGGATAATTGCGGAACTGGGAAACCACACTGATATGCTTAGAGAATTTCTTACAGGCCAGAGAACACCCCTGGCCTGGTCAGTAGTAAAAGTAAGTTGCTACCTAGACTAAATTTGTGCTAATACCTTAGGGCAAAAGGTTCCATATCCATTACAAGTCCCTTGAACCATCCGGTTGTTTGAAGGATTAGCTCTACCCAGCCACAGTCAAGAATGTGGAATGTGCCTTAAAGGGCAAGTCAGATTATGCCTGTCTTTTTTTATCATTGGGGGGGGGGCAACTTCTGTAGCATAGTTTATGCTTCAGATAACAAGTATGTGTGCTGTCGTATTTGTTGTGTAAAAATAATAATAATAAAAAAAACATAGCAACACATTTGTTCTTGTAAAAGCAGCCTGAATCAGAAGAGCTGGTTAAGGAATGACTTTCACAATTTGCAAATGCCTAGAGGGAGTTATGATAGCTGGTTCTTTAGCCTAACATTCAAGGCTATGATACGATCCAGGATCCAGCGTTTGAGCACTGAAACACAGCAATCCAAGATTTAAAAAAAAAAAAAAAAAAAAAAAAAATTAAAAAAATTTCAAATAATTGACTACTTGAAACAATTTAACAAGGGCTGTAGTGGATTTAACAGGAGTTGTAGTGGGTTTTTCATTGCTGGTACTTTTAAATCAAAATCGAATGTTTTGTTCATGCAGACAATAATTTTAGGAAAATCTTATGACCACATGAGTTCAGGCTAGAAGATGACAGTGGTTGTTTTTGGCCTGATAATCTCTAAGTGCATTGCCCAGAGCAATATAGTAGTTTCTCTGCTCAAGCCACAAAAGTCCAGGGGAAAAAAGAGCAGTGCAGCCAACTATCTCTGTACGCCCTCAAACATGTCAGTGTCAGGGAAAGTGTTAGCAAGCTCGGGGACAGTTTGACTGCCCAGTAACATAAGTGAACATCTCTTCTTTGGCTTCGGTAAGCTCTACGTCAGGAAACTTTGCAAACTCATCTGCAGCCATTGAGTTGGTTGTGTTACAGAAGTCCCCAAATGAGATTCTCCTTTTTGCAATGTGCTGTGCAGACGCGGTGAGTCCTCGCTGCGGGGAACTACTAAGAAAAGGTCAGGCACCCCTGGAAAAGGAGTAGACAATATATGCAAATTGTTGGTATTTAATTCAATCGTGTAGTGGGGAAGAATAAATGTTATTCCTGACATTTCCATTTTTGATTAATGATGAATGGAGTTGGCAGATGTTCAGCTGGCCACCAGATGGGGTCTGCTCAGTCCAACAAATAGAATAGAAAACAGTCTGGGTCTTGTAAAGCCAGCACTGAGAAAAGCTCTGACAAAATCTCTAGTTCATCCGAGTGATATGCCAACTTTGACCTCAAAACAACTTCGCAGTTTAAGAATGGAGGTAGTACAACCAGCGAAACTGCTTATGGAAGTGAAGTGGGGTGTGGAAGGATTGGATCTGGTTAGTTTGCAGGAGTTTCAGCAGGTTTTTTCCACTGCAGGAGCCACAGGCTGCAGCTTTGATTTCATGGGGCTGGATCCGTGCGGGACCTCGTTTCTCCACCTACGGTTTACAAGTGTAATTGTAAGGTCTCTGGGCACATCTCATGGCACAGTCGGTTTGTGATGGGGACGGGCTGTAGTCGATGGGCTGTTTTTTAACGTCGTTAACCCAAGATAGGGTTTGCGACTTGAGATCAGATAGCCCAGTGTTGGTCCCGATCCATCAGCCTGCCTGTCTGGCTGGCTGAGTCTGGCGGTGGTTCATCAGCACACGGGAGAGGGGGTGAGGGCTCTTCCCGGCCTGCCTTGAAACTCGCGTGTGCCCGGCTGAGCGCCGGGTCGGGGCGGAGGGGGACAAGGATAGGGATGGGGACGGGGATGGGGATGGGGATGCTTCTCTGAGCGCCTCTGCCCGCGGCAGCCACCGCGCCTTTACCCGCCAGGGCCGGCTCCCCTTAGCACCCTGCGGGCAAAGTCATTCAAATTTCGAAGAGTGAATTTAAATTCATGCAAATTCCGATCCCGGGGGAAGTGATAAGTGTCTGCGAAGTGCCCCGTCGCCGTCCCGCACGGCGGGCCCGGGCAGATAAGGCGCACCCGACCGTGGGTTNCTCGCAGCGAGGTGGGGGAGGGGTGGGGTGTTTGGTGCTTTGACCCCGAGATGCAGCGCGAATAAATCCCCTTTGATAATGACTTCCCCAGGGAGACAAAGAGCGGGAGGGAAGAGGAAAGAGGAAATTTGACCGCTGTGTTCACGGTTACATTCACGGTGCCGGAGGGGAAGCTGCCCGCCAGCCTTTGAAGCCAAACCACCCGCCTCTCGGGGCTTTTTATGCCCACGCTGGCGGGGGGGAGTAAAAGTGGGGGCTGGCGGTTGTTTGTCCAGGGGCGTCCAGAAGATGCCCCGGTAGCCCGGGTGTTACTTTTCTGTGCATAAGCTGGGGCTCGGACGCCTGTCTCTCACTTGGGATGTTCCAAGGGAGGCAGCGATGGACATCTGCTCGCTGTGGTCCTCGAATTCGGGTTGATTTTTATTTTTTTTATTTTTTATTTATACACAGCGATCTAGAGCAAATGTTTTCCCGTCTTTATCTGAGTCCTTAACGTCTCCGTGCGCTCGATGCGCGGGGCGGCGGGACCGCGGGGGCCGGGCCGGGCAGGGTCAGCCCGGGGCGGCGCGGAGCACGGCGGAGGGTGGGGTGGGAAATCTATTTCGGGCGTTGACACGAACAAAAGCGTTGTTGCTAAAACCACATTGTCCGTCCTGTCCTGAGCGCAGAGATTTATTGCTTCTGCAAACGCTTAGTCCCCCGGGTAGGCAGGCGGCGGGGCCGGCGACCCTTCCTGCCTCGGGGTCGGTGGCAGGAGCGGCTGCCCCCTTCCCTCCCTCCCCTGCCTTGGGCAGCACTTTGAAGGGAAGATCGCTGGTGGGAGAAATTCCTCCCGCCGCCTGACGGAGGAGCGGTGAGGGGCGCACGGCGCTGGGGGATGCAGGGTGTCGGGGGGAGCCCCCCGCGGGGCGCTGCCGGTCTGGGCTGCGTTTGGGGAGGAGCGCTCGGGAGCCTGCCCCCTCCCTGGCTTGCAGCCCCCTCCCTAGCTTGCAGCCCCCTCCCTAGCTTGCAGCCCCAGCGGGGAGAGGCAGGAGGTGGGGGGTCCGCGGGGGGCGGCGCAGGTAGCGCTCCCAGCAGGCGGGACGAGGAGGGGGAGCGGCGGCAGGACAGGGCAGGGCAAGAGGAGTCGTGTCCCCCCGCCGCCCCTTTCCTCGGCGGGGCTGCGCCTGGCGCTGGCCGCTCCTCCGGAGCTGCCTGGGGAGGGGAGCCGCGCTCCGGCCCGAGGTGGGTGAGCAGCGCGCCAGGGACGCTGCTCCCCGCGGCCGTCCCGCCGCCGGGGAGCCGCGGCTGCCCGGCCGGGTCTGTTGCTCTATGCAGCCCCGGGACCGGTGGGGAGAGGGGCTCGGCTGAAAACGGCGAGGGGGGCGCGGGGCCGGGTATGCAGCGGGCGTCGCCTCCCCTGCACCGCCTCTCCCGGCTCCGGCAGCAGCCTTGCCGCCGTTCCGGTGCTGTAAGGAGGTAATCTGCCGTGGCTCGTACCCGCTCTCCCCCGCGGCTCGTCCGGTGGAGAGGCTGGGTGGGTGTCGGTGCCTTGGGGCAGCCGGTGGGAGGCCGGAGCCGGCCCGGGAGCGGGGGGACCCGGGGGGCTGGGGGCGCCTCTGGCCTACCGTAACGACCTTGAAACTTGGGCAGGACGGGAGAGAGCCCACCTGTCCTTTAGAGAGCGCTGCTTGCTGAAGGCGGTGTCCTCCCGGCTCCTCCGAGATGAGCGCGGATGGCTCAGCGTGCCTGTCAGAATGAACGGGGCTACGCGCGGAATTTTGTTTGTACAGCTCCAGTCTTGTGGCTTATTGAACGCTTTCTTGAAGTGTTTTCTCTAGAAACTTGTCTCAAATGAGGGCTGTGAGCCCTAACAAAGAAGCGTGTTGTTCGGGAGCCAACAGGTGACGGGGTGAAACCTGAGTATATGTGTACATTGGAGTAAAGTCTGGCTGCTGTTTAAAATAGAATTTAAAAAAAATCAATGGGAGACTGTAAAAGGCGAGATTTCTTTCTTTCTAAATCTGTACACCCTCTTAAGGAGAGAGGAGGGAAGCATCCGTGAGAATACCGCTTCCTCGGCTAGAGGTTTGGTTCTTGTCTAACTGCAGCGTGCGCTTGTATTTCCATCAGCGCTACACAGCGCCAAGCATAATACATCCAAATCAGATGCGTTGGCGTGGGGCGATGCTTTGTCACAGTGCTTCCTCCTTTTGTTAATGCAGGTAGCCTGTCTTTGCAGTGTGGCTCCTCAAAAGAAAATACCCTGAGAAGGATCGTCCGACTTCCAGTTGGAAAAGTGATCTTTGCACTAGGATGCTAGAGGAGGAAAGCAGTTAACTCCTCTGTCGGTCCTTGTATGCTGGCTAACGAAAGGGAAAAAAGTTCTTACTTCTAGGGTCTGTCTAAAGGTCTGTTGAATGAGCAGGTATACAGGCTTCATTCCTTCCCCCGCTGCTCTGGATAGTTCATTACTCAAAGGATCCAACAGCTGAAGAAGTCACTGTGTGCTGGTGCTGATACAAATTCTGCTCATCAACTCTGGATCCAGATTTCCCAAGTACAGAGCTATAGAGCTGTCTGTAAATATGTTACTTGCACTGTAGCTAGGGAATGGGACTTTCTGATCATTCATGTAATACCTATTGGAAATAGTCTTTACATTATTAGTAGCTATTTTATGGTGGTTTATTGCTGCTGTATTACACCCTCCCTCTTCTAATGTAGTTACTGTGCACCGGGGATTAAATAAGCAGGTGAATGGGCTGGCCATGCTAATCTTAACTGTTGAGCCTTCATTGTGAATGGATGCATGTGATATGCATCTTGTATCCCCTATAGCCTTGTTAACAAGCCTTCTAACAAAAAAGTTGTTAAACAATTTGCCCTGCAGGACAGAGTAAAACAGCAGGGGATGGGCAAGGAGATGTTTGTCTAACTGTGCTCACAAATCATGACCTCTTCTATCTGGTCAGGGGTGAACATAATCAGTGAGCTGGAAATCCTAGCACAGGGATAACCTTCATATGGGGTTCAGCAATCGCTTTGCTCTAAGTTTGGTACCCTAACATTTTGTGTACCAATAGGTTTCTAATTAGGAGCACAGTTTGTCTTCACTTCTAAGAACTTTGTCATAATATGGTTGTTTTAATACATCAGTGGAAAAAATGTATTAATTTCTTTTCTTCTTAAATCAAATTTAGCTGTTTAGTTCAATTACGTTATTCATAGTTGTCAAGCTGCCAGTGAAATACCTCCTTGTAGGCTACGAAGCTTTTTTTGAGAGGTAGTATTTGAACAGAGCTGAAACCTCAAAATGTTCCACAGACTTCAAGAAAGCAAAACAAAACATCCTTGCTGTGTTTTGTAGATGTCATGGCAGGAGTAGAAAGACCACCTTTCTACTCATCCCTTGGAAAGCATTTATTTTTTCAGCTGTTGTTTATATTCATTTGAATCCTCCTTAGGATGTAATCATTTTAAACAGATCACTTTGAAGGATGAGTGCGGTTGGGGGGCGGGGAGGAAGAACCCTGTAGTTTTAAAATGCAAACCAAATTACACTTGAGCAGAGAGGAAGGAGAACTCCTAAACAAGCAATTGCTAAAATAGTTCTGCAGATAGCCTGCTGTTAAGCTGGGCTGGTTTAGAAACCTCACTCTCAGCAACACCACAATATTTGTGGCATAGCTGTATTGATATATGGTGTAGTGTCAGTCATTTTATAGCTGCTTTAGCATTAGCTCTATGGTAGCATTTTTCTTTTAAAGTGAATGTTGTCCTTTGAGTAATCTCAGTTTGTTGAGATTGATGAACCTTGCTTTAAATATCTCCAGTCCCCTTATCTGGGGAGGAGCATCCTGACTGCAAAGTTGCATTTTACAGTTGGAGGTGAGGTGCATTTTTCCTTTATTCTCTACCAGCCATACTTTCAACCTGCCCTGAATCACCGGGAAAGTGGGCCTGGGGGTCTGTGGTTTTCTCTTGTTGGAGCTGGAGCACGTGCTGTCCAAAACAGATGGGTCAGAGGCGGCCCAGGCAGCATCAGTCTCCGTGGAAAAGCAGCATGGTCTCTCTCGTACCAATGCCTTGTCTTCCTTTGGCATTAGGCAACGCTCCTGCACTTACGTACCTTTGCTATACTTGAAATTCCAACATTGCCCAGCGCTGCTTTTTGCCGTATAGAAGTAGCATGTAGCCTTGATGTTCAGAAATGCTCAGAAAAGTTAACCAGTCTGCATACATTCAGATTTTGGTTTGTTTCCTTGTCTTTCAAAGAGAAGAAAGTAAGTCAGAGAAGTTAATCTTTGATCTTATGGAGAGAGGTTTTTGAACAAACAATATGACGCGATTACTCAATTACCCGTGTGCTTGTGAGCGTTGAGTGTCATGTGAGCGGGCCAGGGTACACCCCACTCCAGTGCCCGGGGACTGGCAGAGCTGAACCTGTCTCTTTGCCTAAATGGCATTTTGGATCCGCTTCCTGTGGTGCAGTTGAGGTTGGGCTGCCTAATGGAATATTGGCAAAGATGTTTCGTCTAGTGACTCCTTTTATTCCTGGGTTATTGGGCAGGAGTCAGTTCTTGAAAAGTCACGGTCTGACTAGTACAAGTTCTCGTGCTGCAATGCCGTAAGAATTGGAAATACCAGCTTAGGCGTCAGCGAGTGGCACGTTATTGTAAACCAGATATCTACCTCTTTCTGAAGGGAAACTGTAAAACAGTTCATCTGCTGCTAAGATCATCTTGGAAGGACTTGGGCTTCTCAGTGATACTCATAGTGATTCTAGACTTAAGAATTATTTGGTTATAGATGATGTGGGACACAAGCTGCCAACCTGAGCATCCCCATCCATTTGCAACAGTGAGCACTGTTGCCTTTTTTGCTAGCAGTGATTTCTTAACTGCATCTCAGTATTCCTCCATCCCTCCTCCCCTGCCCCCCAGTTTTGTACAAACAATAACAAAAACCATACCTGATGGTTGACTTCACTTCCACTAGTACGTGGAGAGGGGAAAGGGTTTTGTATCACTTGTCTTATTATCTGTTTCTGAAGGAAGTTAATTCAGGGGACCTAGTACGTACCAGGGTGTCTGTCTTTATATTTTAAATATACAGGATTGAGCTTTTAGGACTGAGTTTGTTTTCACTTGCCTTCCTTGGTAGAGGTTGTAATATGGTGATGCTAAGCTCGGAAGTTGTTTTGCTAACCTTCAGTTGATCAGCTAGAGTAAGATTTCAGAAATTTGCCTGACAGCCGACAAGCTTTGTGGAAGTGGCCTATTCTCAAAGGGGAGGTTGGCAGGTTTGCTCGCCCCATCAAATATTAAATGAATCTTTTATTACAGTGCAGCTCTGTGGTGTAATAGAAGTGTGTACCAAAAACAGTGCATACGTTTTCGAGCCAGAAGTTTTTGGAGTAAAGTTAACAAACACATTTTTCGAGCAGTAGCCCAGTGGAAGAGTTAAGTAATCCCATCTCTTTTTATTGGGTGTGGGAATGTATAGACTTGTTGAAAATGGGGGTAGATAGACTGTGTAATACTAAATATCGTCATTTCTCTGAGTTTGTAGCTTTGGATGCATGTGACCACTTTTTATGGAGCAGGTTTGGGTTTACGTACTGAATCAACAGAGCCTGGCACTAACCAGTGTCTCACGCTTGAATAAGGAGAAACTCCTGTTGAGTAACTAGCAGAATACTTGGGTACGCAGTCTTAAATCTTTCTTCCACCTGTGATCTAGCAGCAACTTATTTTCTCTAATATGGTGGTGGTGAGACTGGAAATGTAATGTGGGACCCACCAGAAGTTTCTTAGGTTGCTCTCCCCTTTAGACCCACCAGCAAGGTTATATGTCAAGGAGATTAAAATTTTCTACAGCTCAGATCTAGCACTGACAAAATTGCATCTGTGTTTAGATGCATAGCTGAAAGGATTGCCTAAAACAGGGAAGGCACAGCTCATGTGTAATGTTGTACTGTAAAAGCAAGCTTGTTTCTAACCCCAGTGGTCAGGATGTCCGTCATGGTAGGATACATCATCTCTGCTTTTGGTAATCTGTATTTCACTGAAATTCCTGGTCTGAATTTCCTAAGAACTTTTGCTAGAATTAATGGAAGATATTTATCTTAATAAGCTTTTTACTGCAGAATGCTACGGATGTTGGTGAGAGCCTTCTTTGCCAGTTGTGACTCAAAATGATCCCACTGATACTAAGCTTTGCAGGCTTCATGAATCAACAGAAGCATCTCCCTGTAGGGTTTTAAATTAACAGAACAATTATGATGTATTTTACAGAGCCTAATCTGGCATAATTGGATTTCAGATATTTAACTGGACCAACGCCCTTCCGCTCCAATACAGCTAAAACAAAGTTCTCGGAGGAATCCAGCAGATGCTCACTGCTCTGTGCCTGCCTTGTGAAAAACAGGATGCTACTTGCACAACCATCTTTCCGCAACAATTTCTTTAGTTTTTGACAAGCGTTTGTCATGTCTTCTGTGTTACTAGATTGGTGGTAGTAATGCCTTCAGGAAGAGCTCGCGTCATTCCTTTTGTTAATATCTGCTCAATGAGTCTTTCCTAGATATACCTACATATAACCTGTGATGTGAAACAAGCAGAAGTATAAAAGATGACAAGTGATAATATTGAAATACATGTTGGTTGCCAAATGTGGTAGTGTGTGTCTAGTTTTCTTTTTCTTGAGTAGTTTTATTTTTACAACTCTTTTAAGCACTTTTGAATTGCTTGTAGCAAGTTGTAACGATGCTTCAATCATTTATTGTTCTGGGCAACACAAAGAATACTAAACTGTTGTAAGATCATTTACACTGATAATTAGTCGTTGCATGTTCAAATTTATTAAAGCTCTGTTAATCTCTTCCTCCAGATCAATTGCTTGATGAGCTGCAGCTGAAATATTTAACGCTTCACACTTATGCCATCGGAGATGGAGCCCAAAGCTAACAATCTCGTTTTCGGGTGTCAGCGAAGCTCAACATCTGACGATGACTCTGGCTGTGCCTTGGAAGAATATGCCTGGGTCCCCCCAGGCCTCAGACCAGAGCAGGTACCAACTCTGCTTCAGCATTTTTAAAATAAGCCTCGTAAGGACTGTCTAAGAGAGTGATACCCTGCCTCTACAAGTCTAATTAAATTCTTATAATATAGGAAACTTAAATTCATCTAGAACTCTTAAATTCTTGTTTTGTTTCCTATTCCAATGAGGCGCTGTTTAGGGAGCTTAAAATCCTCACCGCTGAGGAGTTTTATGTTCCCCAAAAAAGTTCCCAGTCAAGATTTTTCAATAAATATGTGCTGCAGAGGTATGTATTGTTGAGTCTAAAAGCAGCATAGAAATTTGCTTTCTCCTTGAACTAAGTTATTAGGTTAAATTAAAGCTCATGGCATACCTCGTGGCATTGTGCTACTTGGCCAGTACTTCACTGCACTTGTGTAACTCTCTAAATAATTAGGCATTTGACATCTAGAACATGTATGTTACTACAGCGCACATAAACAAAGTGTTCTGTCACTGTGACAGGTAGTAATGTATTTTACGCTTGTTTAAATGGTTGTGTGCCTGCCATTTGTTCATGCCAGGATTTCTCTTGTACGGTCTCAGGAGCTGACACTCATGGGTTGGTTGGGCTGTTCCTTCCCCTCTCCCCTTTCTTCTTTATCTTTTATAACATCACAGTAATGGAAATGAAAGTGAAATTACTGATGAGCAAGTTGAGCTCAAAATGAACCTCTCATAGTATTCATTTACTTGATGATACTGCAACTGTGCTGAAGCTGCGTACTTGGTAATATCCAGTGTTAAACGGTAATATCCAGTGTTAAATGGGTAGAGTGGCTTTGCAATGTTTGTTAATGGAGGCAGAGCAACGCTCCTTCAGCTGGCAAGCTAATGCAGTCCATAGTTATAAAGAGGCAGAAGATGTCTGCTTTTTGCTATAAAGAGATTTTCTTAATCATGAGAAAAGTAAAAAGTCAGCAGGAATAGCAAGTAATAAGCTATTTTTAGGGAAACTCTTTTTTATCACTTAAGCATATGTAAGAATCCCGATGAATCAGACCTTAAGGCGAAGAGCAAGCTAACGTTCTGCCAGAACAATTAAATGTCGTAAAATATCCTCATAATCCAGCTAGCTCAAACTCACTAAAGATTTTTTTTCTAAGAAGAATTACTTATTTTGAGAACAGTGCAATAAACTTGAGAAAAAGGGCATAAAGTATCTTTAAAGCTTCGCTTTGTACTGCATGTTGTTATCTTTTCCTACAGCTTCTTGAAATACAGTCAGTAGTAAGTGGGCTTAGAGTAGACTTCTGATGTTCAAATTTTGGTTAAATGAAGACCAAATCGTGTTTTGTACAACCTTTCCCTTGCTTCCTGAGTCAAGTGACTGATTACTGCTTCTTTTTCATCTGTCTTGCACAGTAATAAGCTGTTGACCTCAGCATTATTTAAATCTGGATGGCAAGTAATATTTTTGCCAATAGTTGGCTCTTATTTACAGCCCCAGGCCTCGTGACAAGCTGGAAACTGCATAGGAAAAACAATAAATCTGTAGCTGTTCCACAAAAATATTTTTTGCCATTGGACTTTGTCATAGTGTTCATTACAGCTTTCCTGTCATAATTTTCTTCTGGGGGGGAAAAAAAAAGTGAAGATTGATAGGTGTGTACACCTAATATTGATTTCTTCATCAAAAACATGCGGCCTGTGAAAATTTCATAGTTAATTTGCATCTGATTGAAATGTGGCTGGATCCAGCCTCCTCCCAAGGGAAGGATGTTTCCACCTTCTTACTGAAGCCCACATGGAAGCAATGAAAGCTGATGCTTTGGGTGAACCTGATCAGCAGGAGACTACAAAACAGCTTTTGTCTCAACAATGTGTAAAATGCAGAGAGCAAATTAAATTTGTTTATATAGTGGCTGTTTTCTGGAAAGCTTCATGCCTTGTGTGGTAAATTGCAGAGGGAAACTTGGAATTTCTACGGGGTTGTTGACCAGCCCTGAAGGGGGTGGGAATAATGAGAACATTAAATGTGCATAATTTATGATACCCCCCTAATTGTCACTGCAAATTGCATTCCAGAAAAGCAATTCAGCAGCTGGGTGCTAGTTTTATCAGAGACAATTCAGGTTTGCTGAGCTGGTTCCTCTGGGTCTCGTATTTTCAGCACAAACCCTGTCACAGGTCTAATGTAGCGTAACCTTCTTCCCTCGTAAATGAGACCTGAGATAAAACAGTAGCTGAAGGACGCTTGCAGTGCTTGGGTGATGTGTGTCCCTCGGTCTGAACTCTGCGTTCCTCCTCGTCAGGTCCAGCTGTATTTCGCCTGCTTGCCAGAGGAGAAGGTCCCTTACGTTAACAGCCCTGGAGAGAAACACCGAATTAAACAACTCCTCTATCAGCTGCCACCCCACGATAATGAGGTAAATACAGAATTTAGGATGCACCGTCAGGGCTTAGGTCTCCCTGGCGGCTTTTACGTGGAGAACTGCCTACCTGTGTATTTATTACAAGCCTAAACGGTGGCCTGCAGTGGCATCTGACCTATAAAGCAGCACGGTGTGTACACTGAGTCCATTGTTCAGCTGTCCGGTTGGTTGTGTGCAGATAAGAGCTGTCTGGAAGGACACTGCTGTTGCTTGTTAGGGAGGCTGGTGTCACTGCCATAAACTTAACACAAGTTGGTTTTATAGTGTTTGCAGCCACCCACCAATTACCAGGAACCTACAAATTCCTGGAATTGCATTGTAGCACAGAAAAAGGATGCTTTTGTGATAGTAAAGGGTTTGCATCTCAGATATGCAGTGTAATTTGGAGTAGAAGTGGAAATAACAAACAAGCTCTTTGTAAGGAAAGGGGGCGGGGGTGTCAATACTTAAGATCTTGTGTATACTGCAATACTTAGTTGTGGGCACTTAACCATAAATCTAAAGGACAATGTTATGGTTGGTTTAGGTTCATTCCATTATTTTTAGGATAGCAGCAGGTTTTGGTTTGGCTTCTTAAAATTTTATTTCTTGCCTAGACAACTTCTTAGTTTAGTATGGTGGGGTTTTGCCATGTAATGCAAAATCTCTCTCTGTACTACTTTTGTATTATGCCATATTAGCTAAATATTAAGATGGTAGAGAAGACAAGTTGGAAAAGTTTAATGATGATCGCCAGCACGCCTGGTGAATTTCTTGCATATATGCACTTACTTACTAATCTGTTACTTTAAAAGCCCAGTATCTAAAATAAGTTCTCCTGTGTTTTCACTGGAAGGTGAGATACTGCCAGTCTTTAAGTGAAGAAGAAAAGAAGGAACTGCAGATGTTCAGTTCTCAGCGCAAAAAGGAGGCACTCGGCCGAGGCACTATTAAACTACTCTCAAGAGCAGTGATGCATGCGGTTTGTGAACAGGTAATATTACCGGTGCCACAAGCAAAGCAGCGGGCTGAATAATGTAAAACTACAGTATCTCAATATTTCGTGTAAGCTTGTCTGTCCATGTCGGAACGCAAGGAAAAAAACCAAGTATTTTTGAAACTGCATGTAAATAGAAAGAAGGTAGTGCTTGCTTAAGCAAAACACAACCTTTGATACTGGGAATGAACTGAATCTTTGATATATTTCCTACTCAAAAAAACCTGTTGCTGACTCATACTAAAGTAATGACAAATGAAAAACAGGCATATACTTAAAAATGTTATGATGTATAAAATAAACTTCTATTCACAAAAGGTTTGTTGATGCACAGAGTTTGTCTAGACCAAAATTGAGAATGTTTTTCTCCCTCTTGTCATAATTTTGGAATAAAACCTGCATACTGGGTTTGGTGTTCTAACTTAGTTTAAATGCTAGAAGCTAGTACTTCAGGATGGGAAGTGTGTTCACTTTCTGGTTTTGTTCCTAGTGTGGTACAAAAGTAAACGGCGGTGAAGTTGCAGTTTTTGCCTCGAGAGCTGGGCCTGGTGTGTGCTGGCATCCCTCGTGTTTTGTGTGCTTCACATGTAACGAGCTGCTTGTTGACCTTATCTACTTCTACCAAGATGGAAAAATTCACTGTGGCAGACACCACGCCGAACTTCTCAAACCTCGATGTTCAGCCTGCGATGAGGTAAATAATTCACATTTTACAGCCAGTCTACACTCCTGTTGTTCAGTTAACAAACTGCATTATTGGGGCAATTAATAACTTAAGATGCATTCGTTTAAGAAGTCAGGACTGTGCTGCATAGATGTGTTTGAAGGCTGAGGGGTGTTTCATTTCTTGTCAAATTGGCAATATTGCAAGCAATATGATGGTATTTAGAAAGTACATACCTGATTGTATTTAGAATTGAATCTTGTAGATTGAATTAGAAAAAGGATCTGTACAAATATTCCAAAACACCATCCTGATAGCAGCTTTTTTAATGGTTGAGTTATGTTCTCCTTTTTTTTTTTTTTTTACTTTAAAAAGTACAGTTTTTCCTTCTTTTTTTTTTTTCGTTATAGAAAAGTCAGAATGCCACAGATGCTATGGGAGACTTTGTTTCTATCTTTGTATTCAAAAGGCAGCTAAATAAAAATAAATTTAGCGTGTGAACTGCATAGTTAGGATATTTTTCATGCTTTAGCTCCCAAGGTGAGGTTTTGGCCACTTAACTAAAAGTTTACTTTTTATCTCTGAAAAGATCATTTTTGCTGATGAGTGTACAGAAGCTGAAGGTCGCCACTGGCACATGAAGCACTTCTGTTGCCTTGAGTGTGAAACAATCCTGGGTGGACAGAGATACATCATGAAGGATGGGCGACCATTCTGCTGTAACTGTTTTGAATCTCTCTATGCGGAATACTGCGAGACCTGTGGGGAACACATTGGTAAGTATGTCCTTTTTAAGCATTAAACTTACAAATTAAGGGAAAGCCAATTTATGAAATTATTTCACATTCCAGAAGTGTGGATTGTGCAAGTGATTTTTTTGGAGAAACCCAAAGCATTGCTTTTTCTCCCTCTCCAGGTGTTGACCATGCTCAGATGACCTATGATGGACAGCACTGGCATGCCACAGAGACTTGCTTTTCTTGTGCTCAGTGCAAGACCTCTCTGCTTGGCTGCCCTTTCCTTCCAAAGCAAGGGCAGATTTACTGTTCAAAAACCTGCAGCTTGGGAGAGGATGTTCATGCTTCCGACTCTTCTGATTCTGCGTTTCAGTCTGCTCGATCCAGAGATTCCAGGAGGAGCGTCCGCATGGGAAAAAGCAGCCGGTCAGCCGACCAGTGCCGCCAGTCTCTCCTCTTGTCGCCGGCCCTCAATTACAAATTTCCTGGCCTTTCAGGCAATGCTGATGACACTCTTTCTCGTAAGCTGGATGATTTAAGCCTTTCGAGGGAAGAGGCAAGCTTTGTTAATGAAGACTTCTGGAAAGGAAGAGTAGAACAAGAAATGCCTGAAGACCCTGAAGAATGGGCTGAACATGAAGACTACATGACTCAACTTCTTCTGAAGTTTGGTGATAAAAGCCTCTTCCAGCAGCCTGCTGAAGTAGACATTAGATCAAGCGAACACTGGATTTCTGATAGCATGGTCAAGAGCAAGTTGGACTTGAAAAAGAATAATCCAAGCCTAGCAAGTAAGAAGTATCAATCAGACATGTACTGGGCCCAGTCACAAGATGGCTTGGGTGACTCTGCCTATGGCAGCCACCCAGGCCCTGCCAGCAGCAGGAAAATCCAGGAGCTAGACATGGAACACGGGGCATCAGGATACAAACACGATCAAACACCGTGGTACGGAGGTTCACTTGAATGTTTGTCTGACCTGAAACAGCAAGAACAAAGTGTTCGAGACTCAATGGATTCTTTGGCTTTGTCTAACATAACAGGTAATGGGGGAAAAAATGAATGGTTTTGATGGAGAGGTCAACCAAAGCATGCATGTTGGAGTATTTTGAACTAAGACTTCATATCTGTGATTTCTAAAAAGCTTTAGTAGCAAGAGATGCATGTAAAGTAGGCAATAGCTTTTATCGAGCACATATTCTTCCACAAGATACATTTGTGCTACTTAAATTCTATTTACATTATTCTCCTTTCCTTTTGAATTCTCTTTCCTTTGCTTATAACAAAAAAAATCCATAATGTTAAACAGAGTAAGAATGGTCTTGATCTATGCATTTGTTACATACAAACCACCACTTTAAGCAAATGAAGATTTACTTTTTTTCTATATCTTAAGTACAAGAAGTTGCATTATATACTAGGATAATATTAAAGATAATCTGCAAAACACTTTAGGTAATTTCCTGATTTGCTTGTAAAAATATGTAGAAAATCTGAAAGGATGGTAACCTTCTTAGCCTTAGGAAATGAGGTTTATGAGATTATCTTTCTCCGTTGACTAAAGAGAAACTGCTGTGAACCTCCTTGTCAAACGTGATTGAAATTAGCCAAAGGGATAAAAGTCAGATAGGCAAGTGGCTGTGTGCACGCGCGTGCGTGTTAACCTTCCTTTCCTATTTCCCTGCAAAAAAAACCAAACCTGAGAGTTAGGTATGGGACCCCCATTTTAGAAGCTGTCCTATCCTCTTCTCCATTCCTTTCCTTCTGTAATCCGAATTATTGTAGCTTCCTGTGTAGCTCAGGACTGACCACATGCTGCATTGTCCAAGCAGTAATGAAGGAACTGACGAAGGGAGCTTGGTTCAGGGGGCACGGGAGGAGGAGGAACTAGAGGTATTGCACCTGGGAACGTCACAGGGCAAATGACGCTGCTGTTGTGGGAATGAAGGGTCTGTGGGACACAAACCCGGAGTAAACCAGACCAGCTTACTGCTGATGATTTTTGGAGGGTAAGGATCCTTCTCTGCGAGGCAGTAAGCCTGGCTTTCCTGTAACAACAGCTGGAATATTGAATTTAGTGATACTAGAAACGTGAACTATTTCAGCCTTAAAAATGGCAAGCATGGACTGTAGAATAATTTTAAGTAATTCTTTTTTTTCTTAGAGGCTTAGCTGTATGCGTGTTAGAGCTGTTTAAATATTTTAAACTCATTAAGCTTCCACTCTTGATGTCCTAATGTTAGCTAATTCTTTGGTAATCAGAACTAATACTTAAATGTTCTAAGTCAAAACAAAGCGTATTCTTCTATGAAGCTAGTCCTTTTGGTAATAATTCCAAAAAAACCTAATAAGGTCTGCTTTACTGAAAAGAAATGTATATTATTTTATTATAATACTTATCTCTTTGATAGTCCTCTCATTTTCCTTCTCCTCCTTTCTCCACTCCCACCACAGGGGCTTCAATGGATGGAGAAGGCAAACCACGGCCATCTCTCTATTCTTTGCAAACTTTCCAAGAACTGGAGGTAGAGGACTGTGAGAAAATGAGCAACATGGGAACTCTGAATTCTTCAATGCTCCACCGGAGCACAGAGTCCTTGAAGAGTCTGAGCTCAGAGCTGTGTCAGGAAAAGGTCTTACCAGAGGAAAAGCCAGTGCATATGCCTGTACTGAGAAGATCCAAATCCCAGTCCAGACCACAGCAAGTGAAGTTTTCAGATGATGTTATTGATAATGGAAGTTACGAGAACGTTGAAATACGTCAGCCTCCAATGAGTGAACGGACTCGTAGGCGTGTTTACCATTTTGAAGAGCGCGGAAATCGGCCTTCTCATCATCGCAGAAGAAGTAGGAAGTCTCGTTCAGACAATGCACTTAACTTGGCCACAGAAAGAAGATGCTCTCCAAGAGAGAGATTTCGTTATTACTCCCCTCAGGATCATGAAAAATTTATTCAAAATAGAAGCTCACGTGAGATCCGGGCATATATTCAAAATGCGGAGCTGTATGGACAATATGCCCATACTAGGTCTGATTATGCACTGCGGAATCAGGTGGTTGATAAATTTTTTGGATTGTATGGTGAGGAAGATGACTCCTGGTGTTCAACTTCATCCTCATCATCCGATTCTGAAGAGGAAGGATATTTTCTAGGACAGCCAATTCCACAGCCACGATCACTGAGATATCCATACTATACAGATGACCTTTCTGGTCCAACTACTGCGTTATCTAGTTCTCAGTTTGGACAAAGGACAACCAAATCAAAGAAGAAGAGGGGACACAAAGGAAAAAACTGCATCATTTCTTAATTTGTTTTTAACAGTTGGGAAGACCAGTCAACTCTGTAGCTACAGTCTGAACCACATCTTTTTATATTAATAATTGTACTTAGGCAAGTTGCTAAGGTTCTTAATGCTTTGCCAGTGTAAATGATAACCCTGCCAGAGTTTACATTGTACAAGTAACATTCAGAAATGTCACCATGCCAAATGATGATCTGCTCAGATATTGCTAGGTTTACATATTATGTTTCAGCTGTCAAAATAGTGTTATTGCAGTTCTTGATACAGACGTTTTGTAGACATTTTATTTTATGCTCGCTATTCACCTATGATGAATTATCTGAGAGAGGGGATTCAACAAAGATCAGTAAATAAAATTGTCAGTCCTGTGCTGTAGCTATACCCACAGAGGGTGATCTTTGACTTTTTCCTCTTACCGCCAAGAAAAAGAAGGCTCTATGCTGTGCCCTTTCTTCACTGATATAAAGCTCACTCTTCCTCCTTCAAATTTCCTTACAAAAACTGGATTTTTTTTTTAATTTGGGAAAATCCTTCTTTTCCAAAGAGTCTGCTATTAAGGAGGCAAACATCAGAATGTGGGAGCTGAAATGCTTGAGGCCTTGATGTATCCTAAAGCAGCAGTAAATGGTTTATACATTTAACTCTCCTGTTTTTCCCTCCACAATTTTTTAAGAATTCCATCCCTCTGTAAGGGTTTTTCGTGTGCCTGTTTGAAGGAAGATATTAATTCAGCTGCTGGAATTGGACTTAGCTGCCAACAAGTGGTGATGTTTTTTATGCCGCGCCCCCCACCTCCCAGCAGTGAAAGGGAGAGGTACAACTGCTGGAGTCCTTTGCTCAGGCACGTAACCCCATTTAAGTCAATGAATCTACTTAAGTAACAAATACTTTCATAAGGGCTTAAGGGATTAGGCTCCAGAATTGTGTCTTTTCAAATGCATTATCCAGGTTTTAAAATGTATTAGCTGCAATTCTAAATCAAAAAACATTGATATTTATAATGTAGTATTTCATAGGCTTAAATGTATTCATAATTTAACAGTGCAAATACTAATGTACATATTGTACAGTTAAAATTTTAAAAGCTGAATATTTTTATATCCCTGAATTTGAAGAAGTTTGTTACAATATCGAACTACATTTGTTAGGGGTTTAACAGCAGCATTATGGATGAAATATTGCTTGTATTTTAGTCAGGGGTTTTAAGTTGAAAAAAATTGAAAAATGTTTAGTGCAAAACAGCTTGATTTTGTCTACTAGGTATTAAAAGCTCTGTATGCATGGTGGGGCTATGTAAATACTCTCTACTATGGCCCTCTTAATCTTGCAAGTGTTATTTATGGGTCAAGCAAAATGTAAACTATATAAATGTAAAAACCACACAAGCCTGGAATATATCAGTACAACAAATATGCAACTCCTGTGGATGTGGCATTTTTTTTTTATTAGTATTGTTCCCCTCCTTTCCCAAAAATAGTTTCTGAAGTTCACCTGCATGAAGGAAGAGAGATGGTGGTTCTAGAAGGTGAGCTGGCAAAAAAACTATAAAGCAGTAGGTAATCCCAAAAGTCACCTTGAACTCCTATGTGGTAGTGGGAGCTATTTTAAGTTATAATAAACTTCTTCCACTGTTTTAAATAAAGGCCAGAAATTTGTTAGTTGACCTAACAGTGACATCTACCACCAATTAAGACAGTAAATGCTAAAGCCGTTGGCTTTCTGACCACCTGAAGAAAGGTAATTAATGAAGTAACAGATGCTTCTTACCAAAAAAGCCTGGCGAATTGAACTAAGCTTGCCCTTCTTGAGGATTTAGAAGTTTGGAAATAAAAGCAGCTAGAAGTAAGGGAGGGAGTGGACACATGAGTATTGGCTTACACCAAAGAAAATGAAGCTATTGCTAAGGCTAAATCAAACTAGCAGTTACTTGCTTGTATTTTTCAGGGTAAAATAAGCAAAAGATCCTTTACTCCCAGAGGTGGTATTCACCGTATAAGTCACTTTTCTAGTACAAACAAGTCTTGTGTACATGAAAGCTGATCAAAGTAATACCATGCTGCATCGCATGGGCCAATGGGCGGCTCATGGGATGCTTCCAGCTGGCGGGCGGCTGTGGTGGCGTAGGCAGCATTTGCTTTCATAGCAGCCAAATGCCTGTTGTGCTTAAGCATATTACAACAACCAGCCTGCCAGGACTTAACAGGACTTGAGGAGAGATGCTGGCTTCGATACTTTCCCCAGGATGCTCAAACAACGATGGGGACCTTCCACTCTTACCTGCATTTCCAAATACAGGGAACCAGGATCCTCAGAAACAAAATGCTGTGCTGCTACTGCTGTGTTGCTACTGCTGTGTCCTTTTTGGAGCAAGTAACTGTCTCGTGGAGGAATGTCTCCACCAGCAGTTCTTCTGATCTTACACCATCTTCTGAGATCCAGCATATGTACTCTCCCAAAGTGCAATGTCTTACAGAGTATTAGATGATAAAAGTGCTCCATAGATAGTTAGTTGCTGCTTAATTCTTTCTTCTTTTTAAAAAAAACCAAACATTCAACACAGATCTCTAAAGTGTGTCATTTACAAACTACCGTCAGAGTTTCACATCACATCCCTCTAAACCTCAAAATAAATGAGTTGAAAGCTGTATCTCTTCCCCATGCCCTTATTCTTAGGGCTAAAGGTGTCATTGCTGGGGTGCTGTGAACTCTCTGCTCCTGCAAGGGCTCTGGGTACTTCAAAATGCATGATGTATGTAATGACAATTCCCCCATCCCACCACCACCGTTTATATTGTTATTCTTCAGCTGGAAGCTCTGGCAGTGGATAGAGGCCTTTCCTTGTCCTCAGTGTTACTCAGAAAAAAGTTGAGAGGCACGTTTGTTTAGAAAGCTTTGTTTTGCTGAGGAATGGACTGCTGAGAGACATTCATGTCAGGGGAAGAATAAGAGGTACTTGTAACCACGCTTAATGAAAGAGGGGCTAACTTGTATTTTTAGCCACTTTAAAAAAAAAAAAGCACTAAGTTTAAAGATGGCTATACAACTTCAGTTTTTTCAGCTTGACATANGGGATGGTGAGAAAATCGGTAGGGTAAAGGTAAGAAAACTCGTGGGTTGAGCGAAAGACAGTTTAATAAGTTTTAAAAAAAACACAAAACAAACAAAAAAAAACCCAAACAAAAAAGCCCCAAGTGACACAAAAACCCCCAGTTGCTCACCACCAGCCAACCGATACCCGGCCAGACCCTGAGCAATAGCAGCCCTGGAAAACTCCCTCCCCCCCCCGCCCCGATTTTATTGCTGAGCATTGACCATTGTCATATGGTCTCTGATATCTCTTGGGGCCCCTGGGCTCAGCTGTCCCAGCNTAGAAAGCTTTGTTTTGCTGAGGAATGGACTGCTGAGAGACATTCATGTCAGGGGAAGAATAAGAGGTACTTGTAACCACGCTTAATGAAAGAGGGGCTAACTTGTATTTTTAGCCGCTTTAAAAAAAAAAAAAGCACTAAGTTTAAAGATGGCTATACAACTTCAGTTTTTTCAGCTTGACATAAAAAATTTCTACTTCAGTGTTTTTGATCAATTCCTATGAGAAATGTTTCTAATTGATTCTTCCACCTTAAATATAAAGAGAACGGTATGGGATATAGTGTCTGCTACCAGCACAAGACTCAGTCACCAAAGCTGTAAATTCTATTTTGTGTTATTAGCAGTAGTACCTATATTCCAAGTGGAGCTTATACCCCGGTAGGCACCTAAGCACTGCACAGCTGCTCGCTCGCTCCCCACCCCCCCCNAAGTGACACAAAAACCCCCAGTTGCTCACCACCAGCCAACCGATACCCGGCCAGACCCTGAGCAATAGCAGCCCTGGAAAACTCCCTCCCCCCCCCCCCCAGATTTTATTGCTGAGCATTGACCATTGTCATATGGTCTGGGATATCCCTTGGGTCAGCTGGGCTCAGCTGTCCCAGCTGTGTCCCCTCCCCACCTCTTGTGCACCCCTTGTGCTGACGGGGCGGTGCGAGGAGCAGAAAAGGCCTTGACGCTGTGTAAGCACTGCTCAGCAGTAACTAAAATATCGTGGTGTTATCAACACTGTTTTATCACAAATCCAAAATATAGCACCCTACAAGCTACTATGAAGAACATCAACTATCCCAGCCAAACCCAGTACAACCTTCACAATAGTGAGAAATACTAGGGCAATACATTATCCTCATCCTCATCAAAAGAGGAAACCTTGCACAGAAAACAGGGTCGCAAGGAACCGGTCTTTCTCCGATACGTGGCATTAGCTCCTTTCATAACCGTAGTGGGTTTATTGCCGATTTTCACCCTAACTGCTTACGTTGTCACTCAAAGCTGCCAACTCACCCAGTGAGGTTACAGAGCCGTTCAGAACACTCCAGCCTCGGCAGATAGCACTGAATTTCCACACTCCTTTCCTTCCTTTTCCTCTTCCCTTTTTATTCTTTTAAAGAGTATCTGCATGTTAATGAGCACTAGGAGTAAGCTTTTTTTTTTTCAGGAGCTCTAAAGGTGATGAAGAAAATAAATTCCTCCAGCACAGCATCTGGTTCCTTCCACCAGTGCTCTTCCTACTCCTTTCCAGGAGCCCCATCGAGGCTGTCCATGACACTAAGGACAACTTTTTCCATTGATAGGAAATAAATCCAAAGTATATGTGTGGTTCTACAGGAAGCAAGACTAAAAGCCACGTTTCTTGCTTAAGTTAAGTGATTGGCATAATATTTTACTTACATCAACAGAAAGCATACATCACAAATGGTTAAATGTGAACGTTCAACATAACGACAAGTATTAAATGGAAAACCAGTTTCCTACCACTCATGAATGTGAATTAAACCTTTCACAGAAATAGTGCTTAGAAAAAAAAATTCAAGAGGCTCCTTAGTTCATGAGTAAAATTTAATCAATTTTTAAAAAAAAAAGTCAGATTAAGCTCAGGACAACCTAACAAACTCTTGGAAGATTTTACTGACCTATTAGCTAATCTAAAAAACCCAAGAATATTGGCTGACGGGTCGGGCTCAAAGAGTTACAGTAAATGGGATTACATCAGGCTGGCACCAGTCACCAGTGGGGTTCCCCAGGGCCCAATTTTAGGGCCAGTGCTCTTTAATGTTTTTATAAATTATATGGACACAGGAGTCAAATGTACATCAAGTAAGTTTGCCGACGATACTAAACTAGGAAGAGCTGTGGATTCCCTGAAGGGTACAGAGGCCTTGCAGAGAGATCACGATAGACTAGAGAGCTGGGCAATCACCAACCATATGAAATTTAACAAGAGCAAGTGCCAGATTCTCCACCTGGGACAGGGTAATCCTGCTTATACATACAAATTGGGGGATGAGAAGGTGGAGAGCAGCCCCATGGAAAGAGATCTGGGGGTTTGGGTTGATGGCAAGTTGAAGATGAGTCAACAGTGTGCCCTGGCAGCCAAAAGGGCCAACCATGTCCTGGAGTGCATCAAGCACAGCATAGCTAGCCGATCAAGGGAGGTGATTGCCCCACTCTATGCTGCACTGGTGCGGCCCCACCTCGAGTACTGTGTGCAGTTTTGGGCACCTCAATATAAGAAGGACATCAAACTATTAGAGTGTGTCCAGAGGAGGGCAACCAAGATGGTGAAAGGCCTCAAGAGCAAGACTTACAAAGAGCGGCTGAGGTCACTTGGCTTGTTCAGCTTGGAGAAGAGAAGGCTGAGGGGTGACCTCATCACTGTTGACAACTTCCTCAAGGGGGGCAGCGTAGGGAGCGGTCCTGGTCTCCTCTCTGCTGACCAGCGATAGGACACGAGGAGATGGGATGAAGCTGCGTCAGGGGAAGTTCAGACCGGACATTAGGAAAAGGTTCTTCACTGAGAGGGTGGTTGGTCGCTGGAACAGGCTCCCCAGGGAAGTGATCACGGCCCCAAGCCTGTTCAAGGAGCATCTGGATGATGCTCTTAATCATATAGTTCAGTTTTAGGTACTCCTGTGAGGAGCAGAGAGTTGGACTCGATGATCCTTATGGGTCCCTTCCAACTCGAGATATTCCACAATTCTATGATTGTAAGCTTCGATCTTACTTCTCAGAAAAACACTTGAAAAATCAGATACTTTTATCATAGTAAATTTAATCAGGCTTCCAACAAAGGAGACTCCTAACAAACTGTACAGTAATAATGGACATTTTTAATCAAAAATATATTAAACATGATTTCAGTATTTTTTTCATTAGCATTTCTAACCCAAAGCAGAAACTCTGATGTAACACCCTGAAGGCCCTCAGTCCTGTAGGCAAGTAGTGAAGCACTGTAGTTAAGCTTCTGCATCAGAGAAGACTTTGCCTGTGGTTTCATGACTGATCTCGGTAAGCCAGGTCGTTGCCAGAAGGGGCAGGTCAGGTCTAGCTACTGTGCCACAACCGGTTGCCTGTCTTCCCCTCTCTCCCTCCCCAGATTAGCATCCTGTAGGATCTGCGAGCTGATTCCCACTCACTGTGCAGCCCACACAATCCCAGGCACCAACAAGGTAAGTCGCAGGTCATCTCCTTTGAGCAATGTGAACTCTTAGAAACCAACAAAAGCCAACTGCAAAACCACACCCTGCTGACATTAAAACTAATCAGGCATCTCAGGAATCTGATGTAATACGTATTTAATACAACGTATCAAGGTTTGCATGTGTAAGACACTGTGATACATACAGTACCTTGTAGATGTGAAATCATTGCTATTTCACTTTTCTGCAAACCATTCTGATGAAATCTGAGAAGCTATTTTGATAAGGGGGCTTTTTCAATGACTTCTTCATTTAAAAATACTGTGGACTTTGGAAATAGTGAGCTTTGGTCATTAGTCCTTTTACAGAGTTTCCTGTGTTTTTAAATGCAAATGTATGCAAAATAATCATGCTTGTACTTACCTCTTTGTGACTATGACTCAAATTACTCTTTTCCTAAAACATTCATAAAAACCAGTACCTTATTAAAAGTAAAGCTGTACACAATCCAATAGTCAGGATACCACTAATGAGTCCTAAATATTTTTCACCTCTGAAAAATAATCATGTAGCACTGGCAGCCTCTTGACTCTCCTCAACCACTGTCCCCCAACTACAAGTCGCTCTATCAGGTCAAAAGCGGCTCCAGACATTACACAGAATCACCTAGGTTTGAAATGATGATGAATTTGGGGCCTTAGGGTTCACCTTCACATTACATCTAATCCAAAGCAACCTGGAGTTACTAAAGAGACGGTCCTGCTCGCTTGCCTTGCCTCACCTTGCCACCCTAAATCCCTGTGCCTTCTTGATGTAGGAAGTAAAGATTACACAGCCTCCTAATTGTTAAAACTAATGCATGAGAAGTGGTGAGAAGGTGTAAGGGGGGAGGGGGAGAGAGTAGGAGAAGGGACCTTTCCCTGCTCAGTGGCCACCTGCAGTTACACTCTGTAAGGTGTAGTCAAAAACATAACAAAGGAAATGTTTAGTTGCAAATATTGACAAAAAATGGAGTTCATCCTACATAATACTGCTTACTAGTAATGACTCACGATATGGAAAACACCAAAATTTAAAAGGCATTTGCAGAACCCGCAATTAGAGCAAAAATACAGCGCTTATATCAAGTAGTTAAGAGTTGCTCTGGCAGTCAGAGACTAGAGATAACCCCTAGTGTAATTTTACAGAATGAATCTGAAGTTTAAAATTAAACTATAATAAATAATTTAAATCATAGTTGTGAACAATTTTGCAAGTATTCCCTTCCTATAGTATATATGAAAACAAGACATATTTCTGCATAAGTTGAGGAATGAAGAGCTGCTTCTTGTTATTTTAATAAAAAATACAGTGTTTGAAGTTACACTTACAAACATCAAAACATAAGTGTACATCCATCAGACTGAACATTTTTTCCTAGGTAACTGTGTAAAGGTTTAAAAAATAGTTTGTCACTTTACAGCATTTTTGAAAAGAACATCCTTTCAAAGGAATATATGTCAACAAGTACAGGTAGGAAGAATACAGTTGTGGAGACCACAGTGAACAAGATATAGCCACCTGAGCTACTACGGAGTGCAGGCCTTGGGTTCAAATCTCCAACAAGATCTCCTCTTTCCCCGCAAAAAGCAGATTTATGTATTATGGCATACACAATGCAGAGGATCTAAAAGCACATTTCTGTCCTTAGTATGAGCCCTCTTTGAAGGATTCTGATAGATCTTGATTGGCAGCATCGTACTGAGCAATGAAATGTTTGAGTTCTTCAATGCATCGTTCACCTATTTCGTGCAAATTCTGCCTCAGGGCAAACTGAATGGACTTCTCTAACGATGGATCTTTATCAATTAGCATCTTCACTACCATGCCAAAGGTTTCACAGTCTTGTCTGTAGACCTAGAAACAACGCATTTTAGAAAACGATTAAATACAGGACTCTTTACATTAGCACACCAATAGCCCTCATTGAGTTAGGTGCTACTGCAGATCCAAACCAAACAAAGAATATTGGATTTAATGCGAATTTCAACTGTAAGACTTATTTGCCTCTTCCTCTCTTCTGACCTGCGCCGATACAAACGTAACTAGTTCAGAACTATCTGGATACAAGAAATAACTCTTACTGGAAGAAATGCCTTAAAAAGACAGATTAAGTTCCTCTTGTAGCAATATTTAATAAATAATGGCAGAGCAAAGTGCAAATGTTAAACCAGATTTTCATTGCAAATATATGTAAAATTAATTTAGCTGTGGCACGTCTAGGAATCTCAATCTTTATGCAAAGCAACAATAACTTAGTTTGTAATCTTTCCTAATACTTTAAATACAAGTTACGTTTGAATAATTTCACCAAATTATGTTTGTTGGATATGTGTTTCTCATAGAAGTCTTTGACAAATATGACTTTAATCAGCTTAACTGCATTGGTGATTCAACCGCTAAGGATAAGAGAAATCTTGGCAGCGGTTTACATGAACCTGTCTGATCTTGTACTGCAGGGAATGAAGAGTTTGCAAGTCAGTTATGTACCGCAGTCGAGGAGAAGTAACTTCTCGTTATCACTGCAACTGTTTTTCAAACAAACATCTGACTATGCTCTTAGGCGGTTTTCAAAGTGAGTCAGTGGTCTTTCAAAAAGACATTTTCTTTTTTTCAAATTCCAGTTAAGGTTATTAATCTAAACACCCACCAAAAAAGGAACTTTTCAAATTCTTCCAACTGCCAGATGCAGTTCATTTTCACACCTCTTTGGCCAATTTCCATTTAGAAAATACACTGGTTTTTTGAATGGAGATGAGTCAGTTTTATATGTCTGTACATTTTTTAGGAGAAAAAAAAGCTAAAATGTTGATATTCCTCAAAGTATGATTATCTTTTAGTATTGTGCGCTCATGTTAGAACTTGTTTTTTACAGAGATGTGTGACCGCTTCCTCCCACATTTATTGTGGACACAAACAATACAACTGTATATAAGCAATTTCCCATTAGTAAAAAAGAAAGAAAAAAAAAACAAACAACCTCCTCCCCCACCCAAACACCACCACACTGTTTTATTCATAAGGACCAGTCCAAGGGCAGCTCAAGCATATTCATGTCAGAGGAGCAGGGAAAAAAACCCAAACATTCTGCACACAAATTAAACTATTCTCAGGAACACAATGATATAACATGATACCTTTAATAAAGACAGTTCTCAAATGTTTGCTAGTATATTCTATAACAATAGTTTAAAACGAGACCCACTTTTCAAGCACTGGTTGGCAAATAAAATCTTTTGGAAGAAACTCATTTTCAATAGGGATTAAGAAGTCAAAAAGAAGAGTGAAGCCCAAAACAAACTGGTGCTAAACATCTTAAGTGTGGAAATGATGTGCACATGGCATTTTTTCTGAGAGGGGGTTTGTTTCCTGCTTTGTATGTTCTTTGTATGTTCTTTGGTAGTAAAATATCAGCAAGAAACACAGACTCTCAGAGTTCATGTTCCACAGAAAGTGAAACACTGTACTTGCTAAGAGAACTTCAAACAGAGCAAATTTGGGTTTGGTTTTTTTTTCTTTTCCTTTTCCTTTCCAAGGAAAAATCTCAGGAAGAATTGCTGCACCTGATTAGCCATATGACAGACAGATGGTATTTCATTTTGGATAACTTGTGCCTTTCAAGTACTCGCAGCATGCTTGCTAGCACCTTCGCAGAATGATTTCTGAAAGGTATTTTTCTCCGTAGAGCCATTGTGTTTTGGGGGAGATAGTTCAAAACCTTTTTTTTCCTTATTGCATGTCTATTTGCCCTATTTTATCACCTTTGAAGTGGTCAGATGAAGGATGTGTGAATGATCTTCCACAGGTAAACGAACCTGGTAACTGTCAGTCTTCAGAGGATGCTGTGCAACACCGGCATGAGTGAAACCCTGACACTAATCGAGAACACAGACTCATCACCCCATCTTCTGCATGGGAAAGCACCCACAGCTACATCTGAAGGAAATGCTCTACTTTTAATTGGTCTTCAAATTAATGGCAAATAGTGCTATCTGCTATTTCTCTCACACACCACAAAGACCTAACCCAGATGGAATTCTCTGACCCTTAGCATATAAATATTAGCTCAGTCTAAGCACATTTTTTCTTCAAAACTTTCACAAAAGAAGACTTGGAGGAGACTCAAGAGAGCCATTGTTGCCACTGCATCTGGAGTCAGAAGTCACCTTGCTGTCACAACAACCTGGAAACTAAACACCTTCATACACGAGATAAATGTTTTCAATACTTTCTAACAAAAGACTTTTAAAAAAATAGAATTGACCTAAAATAGGGGAAGAGGGTGAAGGCGGAGCAGGAAGGCAGTTCTAACAACAGAAAACAAAGGAAACAGCTCAGCTCCTCTAACAACAATTGAGCAATTTTCCCTCAACAAGCTTTCTACACCAGCTGCTAATTCTGGTCCTCCTGGTGCAATCTGCCTCCTTCTCAATTGTGCTGATAAACCTATTTGTATAGCTGCGACATAAATTCCATCACTGAGATTACTTCCCCCCCAATTAATGTCACTCAGGGATTCAATTCTAAAACCAGACGCATCAGCACAACTGAAAGAACTGTTAGCCACAGTCGTGAAGTGGAAATAACTTCATAAACCAGTTTATATCTGAAGCCAGTGCACGACTAACAACCCTCAGAGAGAAGTTACTATGCTTTCCTGAAGGGAGTAGAGAGTATCATCAACTATTTGAAAAAATGGTGAAAGCACTCAAAGCTCTTGAAAAAGAGGATGGTGGTGTGGCATGTTAAAATCCATCTTCTCCACAGAAGAGAAGGAACTTACTTCTGGAAAATAAGCTGAGAATGGGATGCTTAAGGAAGAAAGAAAACTGCAGAAAAGATCCCAAACAAGCAAAAAAGCTCTCTGTTGGAGAAAAATACTGGAAGAACTTTTGAACCAACAAGTTCTGAAAATACCCCTATCTTTAAAATTCCAGCTGATACTGATTTTGAGCTCAGACCATGGAAAGCTCATCTGTAAATGTCTGGAATTAAAACCTGAAAATGATTCCATGTGTGGGGAAAGAAGAAATAACATTTTTATATTGAAAAACAAGAAAGGGAAAGATAGCAAAGACATGATTATTCTTTCTGATATATATGTCAGGTAATCCTGAAAACAGCTAAAGTCATAGGGTGATCATTTACCAAGGCCATAGCATACTTTTATTCTATGACCTAAGCTACAGCACCAGCATAATGGAAAGAACGTGTAACGCTTCAGTAAGCAGATGAAGGAGAAGTAGAAACAGCTGCTTTATTCCCAAATATATAAATATATTTATATTTATTTTATACACACACACAAAATATATATAGTCTTGATTTTCCTACAAATGAGAAGTATAAGCTGAATTCAGGTTCTCTTTGAAGAGTTTTCCAAAATCAGCACATCTGGCATCTGTGAGGTCAGATGATCACAAATATGCCTACTTTTATATTATTCTCATGGCATTTTAGCTCTTTTTAGTCTTACACGATAATAGCATAGAAGCTCTGGCTGAGATCAACTCTTCACTGTGATAGTCTCTGTATAAACACTTAGGCTTTGTCTAGACACAAATCTAAAGGTGTGATACACCTGCAACATGTTAGTGAACACTCCTCATATATTTGAGAAAACGAAACCAAAATTTAGCACTGTCACAACTGTTTAAATATAGCTAAAAGACATTTACTTCCAGACCTAGCTAGAGCAATGGACATGTTAGTCCCCCAGGTTGGAGGTGATCACTAGTAGTTGGAGGTGATCAAGCCCTAGAACTCACCAGGTAGAACAAAACTTTTGAGGATTCCCTAATCTGCGTCTGTGCACAGTTAACCGCAAAGCGCCATCACAGTGAATCAAATTACAATGTATGACACTGACGTGGAAGCGATGAAAGATACTGCACATTCTCTTCTTCCAGCTCAGCTTTGGGACGTTAACCTCTGGTGGGAAGAAGAGGGGCAGAAGCAAGCAGATGAGGACTGCTCATTTCTTAGACTGCTATGATCATCTCCTGCAATGATCATCTAAAAATGGTCTTGGCTTAAACCAAAGAAAACATATTGAATGGCTCAGCTGATGGATGGAAAACAATGTTACCAAAACTTGCTTGTACATCTGAACTCTGGGCATGGATGAAATAATACCTAGCTAGGGAATACCTTGATGACATGTCTACTGCTCACTGACAAACTCCGCATCATTTCCTTTCTGTGCTTAGCACAACCCAATGTTCTTCTCCAGAACTATTCCAGAGCTGCCTGTGTATCTTGCCCAACAGAGTTGTTGTACAACATAAACAGTAATGAGAACAAAAACTAGAACTTAAGATGTCCTCCCCTGCAAGTGACTACAGTCTGCAGAAGAGTCAGAAAGTTTGTCGTCTTGGTCTCAAAGTCTTGCATACCTGGCCAAAAAGCAGCTTCATTTCAACAGCAAAAGTAGACACAATATTCAAAGGGGATGAGGCCAGGAAAAACAGAGAAGTTAAAATGGAGATATTCACAACCCTTATTTCAACCCATGCACCAAGTTTCCTCAGCTTAGCTCTACAGTCTGTGCAAAGAAAGGCTTTTTAACTGCTCAAGGTGATTTAGAACAGCTACAGCTTCTGCTCTAAGCAGCCTTTGAAGAAGAGGGAAACAAGAGAGATGTTCCCTGATAATTGGAAAGACCCTCAGGAAGACTGGTCCCACCAGGCTACAAGTTAGCCTCTGCATCTCCCAGGTCCACAGCTGGTAGAAAGTACAACTGAGTAGCAAATGGAAGATGCAAATTTCTCCCCTCTGTCTCAGAAAGGACTCAACTGAATCTTCACTTCTCATTTCTGGGAGACTTGTTCTAATGAACGTGCTTTATTTTATATAAAGGTAGACAACATTAACTATCTTCTCCAGCTATGATTTTGAATGAATATGACTGTGGCACTTTTTTTGAATGCTCTTGGCTTTATGCACATGTAAAAGCCTCTTGAACAGGAATCAAGAGACTTGTGCATGCGAAGCTCGAGCAGCTTTATGCAAGAGGTGGGCAAATTCATTTCAGCGCAGAAGGTGGTACTTCTGCTCACAAACACAAGCAGGACCATCAGGCATGAGAAGGACCACATCCATTAAGTGGATGTGATATTTAGCAAGTGAAATTGATGCCCATGATTTGATCTGTAATTTCCAATCCCTTGCTCTTTTTCATCACAATCTTTCCTGCATTTTTGAGTATTCTTATCATTGCATACATTTATGGATTCATCTAACACTCTCTCACCTCCACCAGCATTCCTTCTTCACAGCAACATGATGCAACTCTAGGCTCTCTGAGCAGCTCTGCACCCTATGTATACAGCCCACCATCAGTGCTTGTGAGTCAGTGCTCAAGATGCCTGTTTGCAGCTCCTCATCCAGAAAGCCAAAGACCCTCAAGGCTCAGTTCACACAGGGGAAGGAGTTAGGGTTGTGGCTTAGAAACCACGTTAAACAGCCTGCAACCCTTAGATACTAACTCACCCTTGAGAAGATCCAACATGCCCAGCAATCACAATCTTGTATCTGTGATTCATGCATGTATTCATTTAATGTATTACCTTTCAGAAGGCAGAAACTTTTCAGTTACTAAGGGCACATTTCCCACAAGTATCAAATACCCCATGCAAGGAGGAAAGAAGCAACATGCTCACTGGTGGTTGCTTGATTTCTGACAAAGGCAGAGCTTGAACTTGCAGAGCACAAGTATAGCACAAGTTTGAAGGCCGTACCACATCCCCTCCAGGCACCCCACTAATGAAAGAGCAAACTGCCTGAAATCTCTCTTGCTTCAATGACGCCCCAGGGCTCCTCTACACCAGACAGAGGGAACAGCTTTTGTTCCCCCAGCTAAACCAGGATAGCTGGGTTGGTATAGCCCTCTGGTGGTATAAGCCAGCTGCTTATTTCCCCTCCTCAGCAGACCCAAAATAAGCCTGACGAAGCACTCTTCTGTTAACACAGCCACATCTACGCCAGGTTTTCTGGCATGGGTAGACAGACAATGAGGTATAATTTTTCTTGTACTCCTAACTAAGAGCTATACTAAGAGATTTTGTAAAGTACATCTAGCTCTAAGCTGACTGCATATGCAGTAAGATTTTGCGTTCTAACTGTGCATGTAAACTCTAGCAAATTGGGAAACTACTATACACTGAACGACTTCAGTACTGCTGGTATCAAAGTATTTTCCTTGCCAAAGGCATCTTTAAAAGGAATTATTACCTCTCCCCAAATCACTACTTTTTAATTTATTTACATGCTACCTTGGATTTTTCTCAACCATGCAAATTAGACTTTATTAACCTACCCGAAATTTACTCTCCTCAAGTACAATAAGCTAATCCTCTACTGAAAGAGTACAGAGAAATTTTCATTACTGCAGCGGCAATGTAATTGTACTGTTATGTTTATGAGCACAATATATAAATTTATAGCTCTACAGTGCAAAGAATGCTCAGAACTGTCATTAAACCACTTGCAGACAATTCCCATGATCAAGACATTTACAATTGGTTTTCAACCAAGATGAACTCTTTTTCATGGTTACAAAAAGCTAAATTAACGTACAACAAAGTTAATACTTGGTTACAATAGTGGTATACAATTTTTAATTATCAAATATCAACAAGTCTAGTCTATCCCTTTCTTAAAAATGCACTAACAATTTTGCCTTGAATCTATGTAATAATTTCTGCACCCATTAATCAATGTGTTTATAGACCAATTAGATATTCATTGAAATGCAAATTGGGGGAAACAAGTTATTTAATCTACTATGTAATAATGAACAATTTCATGTTAATGTGCTACTAACTGAAGACATGCAAAATATTAACGTTATTTGCACTTAAATGCAATTCTGCCTCCCTTCCCATTGAAAGTTTCAAGCGCCTGGTTTAATAGATTTAATCAGCTTTCAGAATGTAAGCCCACCATTTTTGGCATCTAAATACCTGACTGAAAGGTCTGCTGGAAGTCCCTCATGCGGAACAGATGCCGATACAGCCATCATTTTAAAAGAAGCATGAATTCCGATTTGAACTCTGCTTTGCCCTCAAGGACCAGGACTGGCAACGTGTGGGGTGGTGCATGAGCACAGTCCAGCAGGGATGGGCACTGGGAGCCGCAGTGCCTGGGAGGAGGCCCCTGGGAGAGGTAGCTGGGGCCACCCAGCTCTGAACTCCCCAGGAGCTGGTCACTGCTCCCCACACGGGGCCACGGTGTTTCTGTTCAGCTGGTCTACAGCATCTTGCTTCTAGGACACAGCATCTCCTGCTTGCGTTTTTATTTATTCCTTTGATTAAACTAATTTGAAAGAGGAGGATGCAGTCTAAAACAATGCCACTGCAAGGCTTCCTGCTTCTTTTTAAAGTAGAATTCTAGTATGAAAAGAGATCAAAAGTGCTCTGTAAAACTGGGGGGGTGGGGGGAGTGCGTGTGTGGGGGGTCTATGTCTACAGTAACAAACTCTCTGCTGAGTTTACACCTACGTTTTAAGGCTGAAAACCCTGAAGAGTTAGCTTGGGTCCTGAGATGCAACTCTGGTCTCTTCCATGCTGTGTAATACACTGGGAAGAAAACAGGCAGGCCGAATTATTTACTTGCATGAAACCATTATCTCCAGTTTAAGCTCAAGACATCATCTGGATACGCCTTGGCTTCATATCATGCCCCTGGTGACACCTCTGCAATTACACTGAAGTCATGGGGTTTGCACAGGGTGGAGTCCATTGCAGCTCAGGGGAAGCCTATGACTGGCTCGGCTGTGCAATGGCTGCAGGAGCGCCCGAACAAAGCCCCGCTGCCTCATCCGGCACGTCAGCCTCATCTTGCTATGACTTCTGTTGCGCAGGGCTCTGCCCTGCAGCAATACTACTTCTAATCATCATCTCTGTAGAGAAGCACCATCCCTCCTCAACTCCCTTCTTCTTCCCTTCACCACCCAAACAAAAAAATTACACGTTTTTGTGCATTTATTCAATGCTTATAAAGCAATCTAAAGACGGAACGTACAGCTTTTGTATGACACTGTTGAGCAGAGCCAAAAAATAATAAAAATAAAGAGCAATTAAAAAGACAAGTTCTCAACAACTGTAGTAAGTGTTACAGTTACACAACAAGGACAAATCTGTAGAGCAAGGCTATATAGTTCCAAACAACCATAGCAAAAGCCAGCCATGTTTGTACCGTTTAGAAATCTGTTCATATGAACTATTGAACTGTCTCAGCTCTCTTTTAAGTCAAAGTGAACAGTGAAAGCATCACATACAAAGTATTCAGCACAGTGCAAGATAAACCTTAAGCTGCTATAACTTGTACTGCCTGGCCATTAAATTAATATCTGGAAAGTTCAGCAACAGAGTTTTCATTTATGAAAACTTACATTTTCCAAATAGTTCCCCATTGCTTTAAAATTACTACAAACAAGTTTTCAGTAAGAAGCAAGAAGTTTACTTTAAATATATTGCTAGGAAATCCATATATTTACTTTAATAATTTTTAATACTACAGTGGAGGACTTTAAGCCAATGTTTAAAATGAACAAGAATTGATACACAACAAAAATGTACATGATGATACACTTCATTTAATGTTACATTTTGGCAAGAGCAAGTGCATTATTACTTCTTCAAGAAACGTCTTGCTCAGTCAAGCAGAAGTAGCTCCCACGTGGGAGAGCAAGGACTATTAGGTTACATGGTTTTACTGGAGATAATTCTTTACTAAACCAATCAGACCACATAATAACAGCATTCTAACACCAACTACAGGCCCTTGGAGACCAGTTTGTGTGTGGCCTAGATTTCACAGGCGTCTTTACAACAGATGTGTTGGATGAGGGTAGTGTTACTTCATATATTAACTTGTGTGTTCCTTAGGTAAAACAGCAGTATTAGTTTAAGTTCTACCTCTTACATATTCTTCTTATAGAAAGTGTGTGCCTTCTGCAAGCAGATGATAAATCTGAATTCAACTAATCCATAGCAATTACAATTCATCAGTTTCTAAACCTCACTAAAAATACTGATAATCTCTTAAAAACGTATCAATGACATCTTTTCAGCTCGCTTATAAGAATACTCAGCTATATGTTTATATATACACCCAGCTACAAACAACTGTGCAGCTAAGTCCAAAAATTGTCTGAAAGAGCAACAATTTATATAACTATTAATTTCTCTTTGTTCTATAATGATCTTCAAGTCTAGAAATGGCATTTTCATAGGACCATAAATGAAAACAAAATCCTAAAAGCTCTCCTCTCTGACGGATGCTAAAAAAATCCCATTACTTGAAATGCACCAGTTCAGGATTAAACAGGAAATAATCAGCTTTATGCCAAAGGAAGGACCTCGCCCTGCAACTTTTTATTTATAAAATCCATGAATTGATGGAAAGCTATTTCCTAAATCTGCTCCGTGGTAAACTTATTGCTCCATCCAAAACAGGAAGGGTGAAGTTTATCTACAAAAGACTCTGTCTATGTTAATTCTCTTGTTAAAAATGCTTTAATAGTTTCAGTTATGTCCACTGACCATAAAGGAAAGCCATATTCATTTAGGCTTCATCAGAATGGGCTGTATATTAACGGCAACAATTACATGACAAACCGATCTTCCTTGTCGTAAAAAACACACAAATATTTTTGTACAGCAAGTACAATAGTTTAAAATCCACGTATATAGACTGTGTTGCAGTCGAGATCAATGCAATGATGCATTTGCTTTTCCCAAGAAGTGACTTGTGGTGATTTCATTTTCCCACAACAAAAGTCTTCACACTTTCAATTTCAACAAATATCCTCAGCTACAAATATTCTCAGATTCAACACTCTGCATTAAGAGGGCTCATTTTTGTTAATGGGCAAGACAGAATTTTATCCTGAGGTGTGGATCACCTGTATTTTCTTCAATAACACAATGTAAACGAGCAGCAAGAGAAGAAAACAAAAAAATAAATCTTCCCTTTCCAATTAAGAGCAACTCCCAGCAGATCAGTTGCACGATTAACGGGCAGCAGCATTGTTGTTATAAACTCAAAGCTAATGGATCGATGAGTTTAAGAACCAGCCCTTAAATGAGAAGACTTTCTCACCATCACTGTCTAAAGAGCAACTTAATTTTTTTTGCTTCCTTAATCGTTAAAAAAAAAATGTTAAAGCAGGTTTGGATATGCATGCCGAAGGCGAGGTTTTTTAATCACACGTGCAGCATAAAGAAAATACTATGCAAAATAAGTAAACTAATGTATGTAATGGACAACTTTTCAGAAAGGAAAAGCAACAGCTGCAAGAAGAAAAACAATTACTTAGATTACCAACATTTTATTACTTAGTTTATGTTAAACCTTAAGATTTCTGAAAGTTTAGAATTACTTCACACATTATATTAGCCTCACAAATCAGTTTTATTAGTGCCTCAATAATGGATCAAATTTTTTTCATGTCCAAGTCATGGTCCTGTCTCTACCCTCTAAATAGTCACTCTCATAATTTACTTTAAGTACTCATTTCAAATGAGTACTTAAATACTACTTAAATAAGTAGTGCAAATTAATATCATTTCAAATATAAAATCAAATAAAGGAAAAAGTAAATTAAGACCATGTTTTTGAAGACTTCTGTCAGCTTTCCCTAGCTTGTGGATGGATATCTTTTTCCATACGCAGCTGTGATGGCTGAAAAGACTATTCCCCCTTCCCAGCTGTCACCATCCCCATGCCAGATATCATCACCCCACTTGTTTGTGTGAGCCAGCAAATATACAGGATTACTTCTAAAATTCCTTTTTAGGCAAAATCAGCCTGATTAGGTCACATGGTAGAACATCAGTTGGGCTGCAGGAAGGAATCACCTATTCTGGGTGAGAGGGCAACGAGCAGCTGTAGGTGACCTCTAGAAAGGACATTTATCTATCGCCTTACTAGTGTGTCCAGTCTCTCTGAGCTCAACCAGGACTGCTCACAGAACTGCCACCTAACCTAGACAGACAAAGCACACAGGATCTGTGCTGAAACAACCACATAGCTTAGCATGTGTCTTCAGTCAAATACAAAAATATATAAAAAAACAGAACATAAAGCTAGCATAATGGCTGGGGGACGAGCAGGTCAGAAAAGCTGTATGATGAAGCCTCATTTCTCATTGCAAATATATTCATTCCTCCTGTATTTTTTGCATTCGACACCCAAACTATCCCTCCTTCTGAATCTGTTCCCACAATTCTTGCTATTTCCACTCCAATTTGGAAGCAGAAATCTGATCCAAAAATTGGTAAAAATAGAAAGCATGTCTCTCCCCAAAGAGAAAGCCACAAGGAGTAGAGATTGTCTTTTATGGTTAGTAAATCATATGTCTTAGGGCAGTGATTACCAATTGTGGTTCCAAGGGAACGTAGTAGGAGTTCTGTATTTACTCAGTGGATACACCACTGACTGTATCCCACAGTACTTGGAATTAGTTATTTGATAAGTTTGGGTTACAGCTCGTAAGTAATATTGAAGAATCACAGCAATTAGCTGGTTCAAAAAAGCTTGGGAATCACTGATTTTTAAATTGTGAACTATTTTTCCATGTGAAAAACAAGCCTATTTTGTATTTAAAAAGATCTTTTGAGACTAAGAACATTGGTTTTCCATTTCCTCATTACAAGCCTTTATTAATGACATAGTTAAGCAATGCTGCAGCATTTCAGCACAAGAACTGTTACCTACCAAACTCATTAAAGGAATGTCTGCCCTGTTCAATCCAGTGTCACTGAACATTTTCCAGAAGTTGTCTGATGGGGTGAACTGACAGAGGACAGATTTGGAAAAAACTTGGCAAGATACGTGAACACACTCATGACTTTTTGAAGTGTTCGCTTGTCTTCAGATTCTGGCATCCTCTGAAAAGCTTTGATTCTTTTCGAGTCTGGCTTCAGTCAGTCTTTATAAAAAGTATTATGACCAATAGAAGAAAACTGGCATCATCAAATACTGTTTTGTGTTGGGGTTTTGGGGTTTTTTGTTGGTTTTTTTTTTTTTCTTTTTTTTTTTTTTTTGGTGGTTTTTTTTGTTTGATTCCCTCAAATGATTACGTTCTTTTATTCACTGTGTGTGTTTGGATTCACTGAACGCTGCTGCTGTTCATCCACAGGTCTGTAGGATTTAAGATGCTGGAGTATTTATTATTTGTATTTTTTTTTTTTCTTTNTTTGAGAGCTTTAGCTCTGTATTCTTCAGATAGCTTAGAGCAGCTTTCTGTGATCCTTGATATCTATAAATTGTGAAAACGGCACGATACAACAAATTCACTGAGTAAAAAAAAAAAATTCTAGAGAGCTATTTCTAGTACTCAAAAGACAAAACTTGCACAAGGATACTAGAAGTCTAGACTCAGTCCTCTTGGATTTACTTCATGAAATGTTTTATTTATTCTAACCATAAAACAGGGAGGCTGATTATGGTACCAGTATTTGTTTACTAGTAATGATGGTAAAGCATCATGTAAATTAACAAGTCAATACAAAAAATTAAAGCTAGAACAAAATAGTGGCTGCCCAGCAACTCAGTCAACCTCCTGCAGGTTAAATATTTGTTGAGTATCACCAGCAGCATTATGAATTATGGCCACTTCAGAGATGCAGCAAGTTCTGCCTCTAGCCAACGCTCCAATGCATAGACCTTCACTCTGGCAAATCAGACAGACAACTAAAGGTATGGGAGGATTGATTCTTCAACTAAACACTTCATAAAATTTCAAATTACCCCCAACACCTTGATGATTTGAAGACATCCTCAAATAATTAGGAAATCTGTTAATATCTGCAAACATACTTACTTTGCCATATTAATCCTATCTTTAGAGATACATAGGCTATTGTTTGAATAGTCTAAAATAATTTAGGGCAGACACCAAAACAAATAATTTCAAGTCAAACACCTAAAATCTGGGGAAAGAGTAAGCTAATAAGGAGGTAATACAAAAGAAGATCTAAACTAGATAATGAAACTGGAAACCACAGAACTATATATGAAAGTATTTACTGAATAAAATCTACTGTTACAATATAAATAAACTTTTTTATGCTGTATCTCTAAGCAGAATAATAGCTGTTGCTGATGAAGTCTACTGATGCTGGATTGATACAGTGTGTTTTGGATAAGAACAGCATGGAAAGAGAGCAGTGAAGTCTCTTTTGATAAGCAGAACTAAACAGTTTACTGCCTAAGATAAAAATAGGTTCCTAAAGGTCAAACACTTTAATGCAATAGCCAAAAGAAACAGTACCATGCCATTTACCTTTTAACCTTACTTCATACAAGATTACCATGTGCTCTCAAAGATACAGAATTAGACGGGGGTTATTCGTACAAACATATCCTGAAAAATAAGGCATTCCTCACTTCATGCAGCCTTCCAGAACTCTTTTTTTAAAACCAAAAAAAACCAAAAAAACCCCAAAAAAACAGTTCATGCTAGTAAAGATCTGGCTGAACGACACTGTCTGGAAACAGAATTAAATGAGGAAAAAAATTTAATTACTTAGAATTGAGCAAGCCAAATTAAATAAAAAAACACAATGAAAGTGAATGACATTTTCTCATTTCATTTAGAAATTCCAGTGGGCTTTTTGGTTTTTAAAGTCACATGAGGGTATAAACATTGCAAACTTTCCATTTTCAAATCAGCAGGTAAGACATTTTGTTATTTCAAGGATTAGTATCCACAAAGAATTGATTTACATGCTAAACAAAGGATTATTTAATTTATTTATTTATTTAATAGTACCACGGACTGTGTAGAATGATAACAGCAACTGTTTCATAAAAAACAAAAAATTACAAAGTTGCCTTCTACAGGGTAGGTCAGCTACTTACACTCTTAATGAAGAAAATATGACTAACACTTTCCATTTGTTGGCTGCAATGCACTGAAACCAGACCTTAGAACTATTGCTTAGTTTTAATATGATCCATCGACTCACTTCATCTTACCTCAATTCAGTATTAACCTCTCTTTCATTTGTTCACCTCTTCTCTTTCTTCTCCTTAGTCCTGCATTGCTCAGCAAACCACACTGTGGACAAAGCCAAATCTGACACTGCAGTTGGCCAATACATACATAACAAAGGAACCACTACTACCTCTGACTACCTTCACTTCTGCCACCACAATTTTATCCAAGAGTTCCCTGTTCCCTCGGCAAGTCTCCACTCAAGTTCTTGTATAACCTAGGTCTCTGAAAAATCAGAAATTCATTGAAAAAATATTTCACGTCAACTGAATTATCTAAGCATCTTTGTATTACCTTGTGGCATAAATGCACTTACATTTCCTGCATTTCTACCAAATACA
>VYZW01054990.1:139534-154883 GCA_013401315.1 Balaeniceps rex
CTCAGCATTTGCTTAAGGGAACTTTCTGATCTCTAATGAGATGCAATCATATTATGCTCTTTCTCCACTGAACTTGTAGTTTCTCCTACTGCCTATTTTCATAAAGCTTGTAACAACTAATCATCTCGGTTTATGCCTAAATTGAATTTAGTTGAAACCTGATAATAGAGTCAAGAGATACACAGCACAGATACTCTGTGATTGCATAAGCTAGTTTCTCCAGGAAGCCAAGTTAAAAAAAATATGTAATAAACTGGGCAAATTTCCAGTTGAAGATGATCACCGAAAAGCTTGTGTCAGCATACCTTAATCTATTCTGATTTTGTGTTTAAAAATGCTTATGTGGAGATTTTTTATTTAGGTAGCATGTGACCAAAAAAGTTAATATATAAATTACCTACCATACTAAGGTGGTGAACTGCTTGTGGGGAGTAATTATGGTCAAGCAAGTACACACAGTACCCACGTAAGTACAACATCTCATGTTGTAGTGAAACTGAGTATTTAAGCTATCTGGGGGGCAGGAGAGGGGGAAATATTGCTAGCAAGCCAATTAAACCATGGAGAAACAGTATCTATTAAAGGTTATTAGTGTCATTCAAAGCAATACTCGAAGTTCAATAGTTCAGAAAATTAATGTATAAACAGTCCTTCTCAAGAAGCATGAGAAGCTAAAGAACCATGAACAACATGACCCACTTGATTTTGTCAGTATTCGACTTCTGTGATTTTATAAGTCAAGTTGACTCTATTAGCCTTTCAAAGTCAAAATACCAAGCTAAAACAGGCACACTATAACCTCTGTCCTGTGGGGAATCTTGGCCCTTGTTTTTCTGCCAGATTTTGTGAAGCGTGCCATTAAAAGTTGTGATATCCATACTACTGTATGTCCAGACAATCACTGAGGACTGAAAGTCATATCATCAGTGCAAGTAAGAGTCAAACAAAACAGGAAAGTGATCCTTGTGGGTCAGTGATAAATGATGATGTGCATTAGTCATTTACACCCCAAGATAAAAATATAATGTTTTTATAATCTTAACTTACAGAAGAAGCACATGCATAAGCAACTTATGCAACAAAAGATTTTTTCCCATATCGTTTAGGAAACTAAGTTCCCAATTCTGATGCCTTTTGGCATTATCTTTCTAAAAATAAAAAAAACACCATGAAAAAACCCTAGAAGATTACCTTATATTTTAAAGGTCAGAGCAAATGAATACTTTCTATGCCAAGCTTTTAAGNATGCAACCTGTCACCAAAGTGTCTTTGGTCACAGATGATCCTATATTTATACACAAATCAGTGCTGTATACACATCAGATTACAAATGGATTACAGGATTAAACTAGATGCACTAGCAANATGGCTGTCAAATCACTAATGTTCACAGAAAAGAAAAAGCTATTAAAAAGTGTGGCCTACCCATCTTTAAAGCATATTGAGTTTAACCTGCTCAGTGAAACAACTGCCAGAAGAAAGAAGNTAGATTCACACTTCAGCAGATTTTCCCTACCTACAGGTTGTCTGTGTGATACTCTTCTGTTGCTGTCTGCTCCAACCTCCTGAGGCCTGAAAGCTTTTGTCAGTGCAGCAGAAATGGAAACCAGCTTTCATGCCAAACATCAAGTCCCTCCTGTCACCTACCTTCCTGCCACTACATTTCATTTGCCACTTACCAGGGGTTTTTGCATGTTCACTTAGTTACCACCTTCCCATCATCACATGTGGTTTTATGAAACCTTTCCTTGATGACACTGTTCCCCATTTGCTCTGCATACATCCTGTTTCAGGCACCACTTGGGTTCCTGTTTCATCTCTCAGTCTTTCAGAAGATCAACGGTCAGACTGTATCGGGAATACTGATAGAGCTGATGTGAAATCAGTGCTCGGGGGGCAGAATAAATGCTAGGCAGTAGTTCTTTGAGCTAGGGCTATTACTGAGGCAATCTGAATTTCTGGATCTAATTATTAGGTATATGGGACTGATCCTATTCTCATTCTGTTTCAATCCAGGAAGCAGCAGGTTCTGCCAGCAACAGTGCTGAAATATTCCTCCAAAATTCAAAAGATGCCTTGTTCAAGAGATGCTAGGTTATAAGAAAAAAAATACTAAAAATTTGAAACTTTAAGCCTCAGTGCACTGAGCCAAGTAAGAGAAAATTTGATCTTCCACCTCTGAAACAGTTAAAAAATAAAATCAAACAACACTGCTAGAACCACCCCGCAAGTCCACCAATGACCTTCTGTTAAAGCAAGAATAAGCTGGAGACAAAGCTGGAGAGGAGGCTCTATCTTCTAAATTAAAGTTATTAAAGCCAGCAACAACAAAACCCCACCAACACACCCACCCCCCCCAAAACCAATAACCCTCACCCCCACAGAAACTACTGCTTTATCAAGGCTCAGACTATTCATCATTTCTGGTTTTGTCCTTCAGCTTTCTCAGGAGGCTCACCAGTGTCATTTCTGCTTATCCTTCCAAGCATCTCAACTTCTGACAGTTTTGTCAGTAGGCAATTTCTCATAATTAGTTCCTAATTATATATCAAGGCCCACACATTTTTAGAGAGTTTCTTCTCTTCCTAACGCCTTTTCCAATCCTGTTTATACTCATCATCTCTTGAAACTAATCTTTCTTCTTCCTAGTCTACTCAGTATTACAGTTTCCAAGTCTCCTTTCATCCTGTTATTAAGTTCTTCTAGTTTCTCATGACAGAACAAGAAATTTTAAATCAAGCAATCGCTGCTAGTTGTTGATTGAAAAAATACTATTTAATGCACAACTCCTTAGATTTTCACTTTATCGGACCAAGAGGTGATCTTGTCTTTCAGATTTGAACAGCTGGGCACTGACTGAAACAGGTACAACCTTCTTTCGCATTTTCTTTGGTTTTAACTAAGTCCAGCAACTTGATCACATACCTAACTACTTACACTCTCTCATTCCAACCAAACGATTCTATGATTTAAGTCTTCCAGAGATCTGCCATGAAGTTATAACATCTGTAAACAATCCCTCTAAGACTGTCTGTGAGCAAACAGTCCTCTGAGATCTGGAATCTGCAGTCCTGCTTGGTCACATAAATGAAGCACCACTACATCAAAAACTATCAATAACTAGATTTGTCAACGGGTTGGGTCCCCAGCATTCACCAACTTCAAAATAATGTGCTTAGCACAGGCCAAAAACTGTTACATTAAAAAAAAAATAAGGCAAAATAAGCTGCCACACACAAAATCTTCCACAGATAGATAATGACAGAAAGCTAAAGGTGAATTCTATCTAATGTATTTGAGTCTCTCTAAGAATGAAAACACCCTACTGTTACTGTATACATGTGTACATTTATGGTGTTCTCTTAAAAGCATCGCTCTATGACTATTGCATATTAAATAACACTCACTTTTTATCAGCTTTCCAATGAAAAAAGCTGCTGGCAAAAAGCTGAAATGGGGTAATACATTTCCTTATTAAACTATACCTTCAGGTGCTGAAGTAAAATGAGTGAGTTGCACTGATTTTGCATATGCAGCAGTTTGTAATTACGAACACTGTAATACATACTGAATAACCCGTTCATGTCCATGCAAAGGGAAGAGAACACAGCTGAAAAAATGGATAGTGAAGGACTGCAACTTGTAAAGCATGGTAACCCAAACACAAGAAAAGGAAAATTTTAAAAATTTTTACATCCTTTGAAAAGTATCCGGCTTTAAATCAATGTATTTGTAAGGAGAATCAATGACACTATGAGAATACTGACCAAAAGCTTTTATGTTCTCCATCTTGCAGTCCCAATAAATGTGAAAATGCAGACTTCTAACAAACAGCTCAGATTTAGAAAATTGAAAGATCATAGCACGAAGACTTAAGGCAAGTGTGAACTATAAAGATGCAAATAAGCATAACAACGTAATTGATTCAATTTTGCAATGGCAAAAATTAAGGAGGTCTAGAATAAATATTAAAAGATAGTAGAAAAATCATCAAGTCAGAATTAATATGAAAGAAAAAGTGCCTAAGAATGTGTAAAAAAAAAATAAATTACTTGCCTTGTATATAAGGAGAGGGGTACTGACACAAGCAACTAATAAACCGCAAAAGGATGAAACAAGATCATAGGCAGATGATATCATTAAGTAAAGGAATCATCATCAATTTTTCTGAGAAGCCTAAGGCAAAATACCAAAACATGAGACAAATGTTTTCTTGATTAGGAAAAAATAAATTAACACACTTAATTACATCTTACATTTAAATAAAATAAACATAAACTCAGAGGAGGCATAATACATATACTATGCTACCAACCAAATTAGACTGATAACGACGAGTTCATCATTAAGGCCTTGCTACTGTGTGTTAAGTACACAAGATTTGAAGGACGACAGAAAAGCTAGGAGGGAACCAAAATCTACAGCTTCCCCATCTTTTACTCTCATCTGGCCTGTTACTCTTGTCTGGCCTACTCCCGTCAGAAACAAAGCATGTCTGACCTCATCCATAATCAGAAATAATCCTTTAATGTGTTCTCTAGCTACTGTTCCAGCTCCCTCAGCTTCATTTAACTTACCTACCTCTTAACTCATATTTTAATTAGGGGATTTTTTCTAACCTAGATAATTTTGCCCAAAATGAGCAACAGCACAAAGCAGACCAACAAGCTAATCTAAGGAAACGGTAACCTGTTTCCCTGGCTCAGCTGAAGTCAAAAGAAAAGGTACATCCAGGGCCAGCTTTGACAGCCTCCTTCATTCCTTCCTGGGTTCCCATTAGTCCAATTTATTAATATCTGTATTTTACTACAACTGCTAAAACTTAAATGTTTAATCTAACATATCCAGAACTTATTAAATTTTTCTGATATACTTACCACGGTTTCTCATTAGCTTATTCCTAGCCAAGATGTGGAAGCTACCTCATATTTACATCCTTTTTCACCTTTACACTGTCGAAGCACTGTTAAACAGTTTTGTTTGAAGCAAAATAAAACTAGCAATGGACACGAGACAGGGTAGGGATGAAGGCATGCAGGATACTTCCATACATTACAGAAATTATAACTATTTTATCATGACAGAAATGCCTGTATATTTTCTTTATGGTCTGATATTAAAACCAAAACTTTATCTAAATCCTCACAATATAAAGTTTCACTTTGTGAGCTGTCAGTCTTCTCTCAGAGCAGCACCTCCAGAGAATAGAGTCCCATTCAAAAGTGATAAATACACACAAAGACAATTTAGTTCTTGCTATATACATCTTACCAGAACAAGAGATCTGACAAAGCAGGAGAACAAGAAACAGTTCTTCTGAAACTACACACACTACAACTGCTAAAAGCTGACTGTTCTTACTTAACTGCAACTTCTAAGCCAGAGATTTAAGTAATTTACCTAAAAATGAAAAGCAGTTAGACAGCAGATCTGGAAACAGGATCTGGACAGCCTGTTGACCCAGCCACACACCCGTTTTTCCTTCTTTCTATGCACCATATCTATGAAGTTTCAAATGCAAGCTATAGAAAAAAATCTGTGATTTTCAGCATCTTCCAGCAAGAAGGCTGTCCAATAGGGGTAACAGTTCATTAATACTACTGAAGGCTGTTAACAAGTAATACTAATTTAGAAAGTCAAGTAAAACAAGCAATTAATCCAAATGTTTGAACACTTAAATGTATTATTCTGCTGAACGTTTAAAAATATTGTTGAACTGCAAGCATCCAGTCAGCCAGTAATTCCATTAAGAAAAAAAGCATTCATGAATGCATTAATTCCTATGCTTCCTTCTTAAGATGCCAGAGCTCTGTGCTAATAGACAAACTGAGGTCTGAGTGTCAAATCTCATTCAGAAACTTAGAGGTTTGATTTTTTGCCAAAATCAAGGAAGGTACTTGGCTCATTTGGCAAAATTTGTCTTCAGAAAATAATAGATTTTCAGAGGTAACCCATGTCACTTCAACTTGCATACGCAACATTTAAGAAACTGGACACATAATAATGGACTAATTAATACAGTGTTGCAGACTTGATGTCTAGACAAGATAAAACATTTCAAGAATCCCTGCTACTCATGCTCATAAAGGAATAACAAAGAGATAGCCTTTTGTGTAACACTGACGCTGAATTGCTCCAACTGTGAATTTAACACCAGGGACATATTTGTCATCACTTCCGAAAAAAACCCACGCTTCAGCACATTATGTGCTAAAAGCATATGCTGATCCTTAACTATATAAAAACAGAAACTAAACAAATCTAAAACAATACTTTAATGTATACTGCATGTTATTAAATGCAAAAATATAAAAAAGTGCATGAAATTGTTACATCAGCATCCTATGAATATTCATTGACCTTGACATGCCAACGCAAAATTCTCTGCTACACTATTCTCAAGTACCCAGACCAAGTTTTTAAACACCTATTTAATGGGCTTCTACCTCACCATGCTGAGACAACATATAACACCAAATTTCAAAATTATAATTGTGGAGGAAAGAGGGAAAGGCATAAGGAAACACTTATCTCAAAAACAAACAAACAAAACCCAAGAAACCAAACCAAACCAAACCCCAAAACCCAACAAACCCCAACCAGAAAGCTAATTGCCTCACTACTTTTACTTTTAAAAACTCTCCAAAGTTTCTGATTGCTGCAAATAGAATATCAAAAGCCACATCATGGATCTAGACCCTACTTCACAGAACACATTAAAACATGAGACACACATTAATGCTACAGAATTTTCATTCAGCACAGAGGTACAAAGATGGAAAAAAAGATGCACCAGGATGGAAGGGATCAGTTTTCCCAGTACCTGCCGTGTGGAAGTGCCAGGAAAGATCCTGTTCTACCAACGATGAAGTGGCAGAGCCAGCAGGTCCTGGGAACTCAACCCTTCCCTGAGAGCAGCTGAGCCCACACCAGGTGGAGCAGGTCCCTCACCTCCCCAGGTGAGGCCAGCCAAAAGCAGTGGACCACAGCAAGGAGCTGGGATTCCGCAGTTGAAAGATGGGGACAGGAAACTGCCAAGAGGAGCAGGGATCAGACACCTTGTCCTTGGTGGAAAGCAAGCACGTTCTGGAGAACAGCATGCAGGACTGATGGCAGCTGGGCTCAGAGAGAGAGCAGTGGAACACTGAAATAGGCTGTCCAGAGAAACAGTGGAGTCTCCCTCACTGGAAATATTCAAGACTCAACTTGACAGAGCCCTGAATGACCTGATCTAAGGCCCTGTTTCAAGAGGAGACTGGCCCAGGTGAGGTCCCATCCAACCTGGATGTTTCTACTGTCACTATGCTTGTCATTTCAAAGATGAGACCAGAGACTTCCAGGATCTGTGGCCCCAGTTCAGCGATGTTCTCAAGTGCCTGTGCATCTTCAACCATGTTCTTCCTTGCCCAGTAATATTGGCAGACTTCAAATTAAACATATGCTTTGGAGTTTTTCTAGTTTGGGAGTCACACAGATAATTCTTGGCTTTGTTCAAACAGCATCTGGATTCTTCCGAGCCTTTATCCACGAGCACAAATTCTATTCTCTCTTTATGTCAGCTTCAGTTAATACTTGCAAAGCAACTGCAAACTCTTAAAAGATAGTCACTAAATTGCAAAGAGCAACTAGTACTTGTTTGACAATTTTTGTCCTGTCATAGTCAGCACAAAGAATTTTGTTTTTCTTCAAATTTCATGATTTTACATGAATGCTTGCAGTAAGTCCCCCATCAAACAAATAATATACGAATATTTTGCTGATGAGCCAAAGCGACCGTTTATAATCATCTTCCATTTAAAATTCTGAATTTGGCAATTGTGTTATTGTAACTTAGAGGAAAGGTAGAGGGAACTTTACAAAAGAGTGATATGAGCAATACATAAGATATGGAGATGAACCTATTTAAACAGAACACCTGTATGAATATTTCGTTCAACTGCTTAAAAGATTTTTTTTTTTTCTTCCCTCCCTTAAGAGAAATAACAGACTGTATCACAAGCTGGCACCCCCCCGCCTCGCCCCGCCCCGGGCATCAGGCTGCCTGCTTCTCTGCTGTACAGCAATGAATTTGCTCATTGCGACACACTGTACATGTTCTGTCAGCGCAGTTTTTTGCCTCTGGGTTTACCTGAAATAGTATACTATGAAGTAAAAGCACATATTTGGAAAATTTGCTCTTGTTCCTGGTTAGAGTTTTCCAAAAGACAGATGGTTATGGAGAGGACAAAGCAAACAGGGCTTTATCAGGAGTTTGGAACAGCAAGAATACCTGGGAATCAGGATGAGAACAAATATGAACTGAAAAGCAAACATCACTAGATCTGGTCCTCCAAGAGAAAGCAGGAAAACTTGGGAGACAGAAGCAGAAGAGGTCTGATGGGTCAAGACTTCTAATCAAGCCTCACTTTCTCAAACACTAGCTGGACCCTCACCAACTCTTAGACACATACCCAGTGACACAAGAAGTTATTTCTACCCTGATTTTTTCTTTTTTTAAAAAATACCTTAATAGCTGTCCAGTGAAGACTGAAAACCAATCTTTTGGGAATCTTGCTTTGCAGAAGGATTACAGCTTCACCATTTTTGCAGCATAACCCTTTGCAGCAATAAGGATTTTATTTTAGTAATGCTTCCACAAAATTACATTCCAGAAATAATGCATTAAAACTAGGTATTCAGAAGCTGTTTTAAACACCTGAACTGGAAAAAAGTCCATAGAAAAAAAATTTTTCTGCTGTTACTGAGTCTTCAAGACATAATCAGAAACAAATTATATAAAAGCTTTCTTATAAATGTATTCTATATTTCATTATCAAGTCAGTCTTCCTATTCCTAAAGTGTATTATAGCCTTCAGTTCACTTTTAAGATTTAAACGTTACATCTATATAAACAATACAGCATGACTAGCGACAGTATTAAATTTGCATGTTAAGGACTAATTTTACTGTGCAAAAACCAGAAATATACTTTCAGTTAAACAGTAGTAAAACCAGTATAAATTATATTAAGAAGTTCATCGAAAGAACCTTTAGTAAGCAGTTCACCACAGGACTGCAAATTTAGTTTCCATTCCACTCTTTGCTCCCTCTCTCATTCCTTGTCAAAGGCAGAGAACTCAAGCCACACAGAATTAAACCAAATTTATTTTCAGATGCTGACAACTCGAAGTCAATGGAATAGTGTACAAATTTCTACAGAAAGACTGCTTCCATATACAGTAGGAAGATTCACAGTATTTCACAAATACGAAAATCATCAGGACTTATCGTAACAATAAATTTTCTGGATTTTTTTTTTGTAATTGCTGAAGCAGAAGTTACTTTTAAACATTTATCTGAAAAACACATAGGTAATTTTACAGTCTTAAGTTTAAATGATTAAATACATATCTTGCCTAGCTCTCAACAAATTCACTGTACCTGTTTTTATAAAAAAATATGAAACTTGTTCAGTTGAATAAAATGTACTGAAGATGCTTCCAGTATCATTCTGAATTTTAATTCTGCGGAAGCTGAGAGCTTCAATATTCAAATCAACAACAGGAGAAACTGGTTCTATGAAATGCAAATCTTTTTAAGCTACTCCTCAGGCTTCTCTGAGCTAAGTTCCTAGAAGTATTCTGTTTGACAGAACATAATCTAGATTTCCTTAGAGGTAAGTGCAAACTCTACCAAACATAATGTTAGATCATATTGAAAACAACATTTGTTTTTTATGCCCAAATTTTCATCTGTCTTCACTATAAGTGTGTCCTTAGGATCGAGGGGTAGATTTTCATGGGAAATAAACCAATCAGTCATTTTTAAATAGTCAGAAGTTTATGCATTTGGTAGTAGCCGATTTGGGCCATGTATGACCTGGTGATCAGACACACTGGAATAAACGAACTGCATCATGACCCTCATAGTTACACCATGCTCTGGTTAACTCCATCCCAGCCAGACCCAGCACACGTGCAAAGCCACGCTCACTAGGAACATAATTATGCAAAGTCAACATTAAAAAAAAAAAAAAGAAAAAACCCAAATGAGTAGAAAGTTGTTTTTCAAGTGTCAAGAAAAAGGGAACAACGCTGTTACAGTAGAGGAAATAGGCTCACAGGCAACAGAACAAAGGCCGCTAGAATTAAGATGGAAAATTAAGACCTAGAATAAGCTTATCTCAAACAAGACCAGAGAGCTGTTTTCTTGAAGATGTTATTACAAGGCAATCATGAGGAAGAAAAATGATCTGTATTTCCCTTCCATCCATCGCAGGCATACACTGAAAACACTGTAAATCAGAGTAAGTTTGATGAAAAGTCATCCCTCTCTCCCACCGAAATGATAAACTTCAAATGCTATTTCCAGAGTTGGGCCCAGCTGCATTTATGTCAGAAAGATCAAGTCAGAAAAATCTCCAAACTCTCCATTTAAAGTAACAAAAATATGGAAACAAAACACTTCGATTGTTTATGACAAATCAAATTGAAGGTTATTGTAGATAATTTCCTTACTGTGAGGTAACATGATATTAAAGACTAATACATGAATAAACTTCCAATGAACCTCCTCAAAAACTCAATGTTACAAGAAGAGTAACAGAAATCTTGTTTTGTATTAAATCAATACCCAAGTACTCAACACAAAAGAGAAAAGAATACAAATTTTGAACACAATATCGCTCCCTCATCCAGATATAAAACACTGTAGTCAAAGCAAAACTTAAAAGGTTCTTAATCTTCAGAGAATGACAAAGGCACTGAGATTCAAAGCTGATTTAAAAAAAAAAAACAAAACACAGAAACACAACAAAACAAAAACCCTGCAAAAAAACCACCACAACAAAAAACAATAGGAAGCTTCTAGTGTTCAATCCCAAACTGTATATATTTAAGGAAATTACAATGTAAAAGCAATTTCTGATAATCTGATCTCACACAAAGCCTTACTTTTTAATTACATTTGAAATTATCTGTATTATATTTAATTTTAAAAAAATTATTCAAAGCAGCAGTCATTTTCTTGGCTTGCAAAATAGCAGGTGTTGCAGGCAAGTTACAGAAAACTACCACTAATTCCCACATGCAGACAAAAGCCATGCTTCTTCAGAATTAAATAGATGGAGATGTTATCATCACATCATCTCAAGAAATCAGATTACATTCATATTACGCTCTAAGAAGGAGGAAAAAATAGACCAAACCATTACACAGGTACCGTATCAGTGACAAAATGCCAAGAGGACTCACCTGTTCAATCTCCTTTGTCTTAGTTGCAATTGCTTTTGAGCGGCCAAGAAGCTGGCCATCCTCATATAATTCCGTGCTATCTGTTATATTTGTTTCCGTTTCCTCTGTTTGTTCGACGTATAATGGAGCTGAAGAGCCAGCCTTAAAAAAAAAAAAAAAAAATAATCAGCATTTTGAGAGCAAAATAAAAACCTCAAAGTGTGAGAGCAAAAATAAAAACCCAAATACAATCATTCAGTCAGATATGAATTTGCTTATCGAGACTATTAGTGAAGTATTATTGCTATAATCTAACATATACAGAAATATGGATTTTAAACATGTAGAAAACATGAGATCATAAAAAACCTGTGACGCAGTCTTAACTGTGTAAAGACAATGATGTCAGATAACCTGCCCTTCCACTGAGAAGGAACTTGTATATGTGATATATATAACACAAGCTAGCAAGATAAATCCACAATGAAAGTGGGATTAGTTTTCTGGGAAAGGATAAAAGTAACAAAGTCAAAGGTAAATAGGCATCGACAAAATCAAAATGCTGTCAGAAAGAAATCTTGCAGCATTCAGGACCACAGGTCTAATATTAAAGGAACAGAGATACCTACAATACAGCAAAAGCAAACATGAGCTTAGAGGATTCCTGATAATATAAGAAATCTTCCTGAAGTACCAAAATTGTATAAGCTTCCCTCAAACAGAAATTAAGACAGTATCCCTGCCCCAAAGAAAACAGACTCCCACTCTAAGGAGTTTAATACATAGAAGATGCAAAAAGAGAAGAAATTACTACAGCATATTTATATCCAATATTATGGAACAGATTTGTAGAATGTAGTAAATCTTTTTAAATAAGATTTGAGAATTGAAGATGATGCATAAAAATATTTTCTACTATCAAAAATAAAGAGGTGGAGAATCTTAAGACTTAACTAACATGAAAAAGAAAAGCATTAGACAAAAGCTTAAGTGGTCCTATGAACATCTGCTCAAAACTTCACAGCAATATAAACCATTAAGATTGCATCCCAAGTCTTGTTACTGCAGTAAATCATGAAATGCCTGAGAGGGAGTAAAGACTGCTAAAAAGTTCAGTGCAACACAAAGTTCAACTATTAAGCACTATGTAAGAAACTGCAAAAAGTTAAAAACTGTTGCAATTCATACATGACAGCCTACTAATCAAGGTGAAAAGTATCCTTTCTTCTAGGACTCAGAATTAGATGCCTCACCTCCTTCATCAGCATTCCTGCAGCACACTTTCTTAATCAATCACATCAGATTCTGCCATAATCAACTGCAATTGTTTCATTTTGAGTCTTTCTTTATTCTGAATCTTTTTGCCACTGCAATTTTTCTCTTTAAACAGCTCTTCTCCATATGGCCCACTCTGTTCTTTCCTCCCTTGCATTACCTTCCCTTCATCAAGAACAGGAGTGACATTTCTCTTCACTGTTACTCTCCTCAACCTCTCAGAAATGTCCATGCATATGTTCTCCTCCGTATGGCATTCATGCTTGGATCAGTTTGCTGTTTCTTCTTCCTCACTCCAGCCACTCCCTCCCCCCTTTTTTTTTAAAATTTCTTTTTCCTGGAGGGAAATGAACAGTTTATTTATCTAACTGGATCTTCCTGTCCAGTATCAAGAAGCTGTTGATGCACTCAACCATTACATCAATGGACAGGACTTAAAAGTTCAGATAAATACAGATCCAGTGAGTTTATTTCTCTAATCTAGCCCTTAGGTTCCACAAGTGTGAAATACAAGGAGGAAATCCGATGCTTCCCAATATGCTTTTATTTTCCCTCAAATTATTTACAAACAAATATAAAATACAAACCCATTAATTATAAAGTTTAAGACATGTGACTTTGTGAAGTAGGTACTATTCTGTTTTTGTAAGAGTGGCTCTAAAGTTGAAGCAAAGTGAAAGTTGAAGATGAAATGATCACAGAATTAAAACAGACTATTTTCCAAAAAGACATCGCATCACATTTGGTTTGTTTTAAATGACAAATACATCTTCCACTAACATAGCAGAATCCAAAAAAGACATCCTATCCAAGCGCAGCATAACAAAACAAAGACTGAAAAGGACTACAATAACACTTCAATATAGCAAGGGGTAGAAGACAAGGAGGGGCAAGAACAGATGGGTATAAACTGGCAATTAATTAATGTTGATTATTAATGAAATAAAGCTTCTGGGGGAAAAATATCTATCCACTGCAGTACCAAGGCAAAAGCTTAATTTTTAATATAGAGGAGGACTGCTTTCTGAAGAGGAATACATGGCAGGCTGACATAGCATGGAACTGAACTCAATAAACCAGAGTTTCTCTTCTATTCTTATGTTTTACATGTACAGTCGTATTTTGACACAGAAGTCCCTTGCTAATTTTAAGGAGTTCAGTAGGCATACATACTTCCACTAGTGCAAGAGTTCCTTGGAGAATCCCTGGGAGAGCTAGAGCCTTATTTTGTCAGTTGTAGCTCAACATGAATTCAAATTATACTAACAAAGCCTATTCTGGTTTTGTGTATTTTTAAAAATAAATAAATAAATAAATCACAAGACTTTAGTCTCCTTCTCACTCCCTTTCAAAAAACATTTAATAGCATAGGCAGATGAATTTGGGGGCAAGTTACAAAAATGTGCCTTTCAGGAGAGTACAGAAAAACAAGAGTCTATTGTTGTAACACTTTAAATCGATTAATACTCCTGTCTTACATCATACTCTGTTATTTCAGGTAAATTGCTTTCATCGGCTTTCTCTGACTTTTCAGCTGCCCACTTGCTTGCAGCTTCTGCAAGTTCCTTTTCCGACAGTCTGTTGCTCTTATCCAAGGCCTGTACAAAAACATTATAGTAAAGGTTTAACATGAAATATATTTACAAATGGCAAAAAATCTTCAAAACTAAAATAAACAGTTATTCAGATCCTGAAAACATTTTAAAATAGGAAATAAGGAAGCTGAAGCTATTTCATTTGCTGACTGATTTCTTTAAAAAGAAAAGTGGGTGGGGAGAGAGCAGAGAAAAAAAGAAAAAAAAGGGGAGGAAAAAAGATAAATCAATTAAGTTCAGTACATTGTTAAAAAAGCAGCATAATTTCAGNTTAAAAAGAAAAGTGGGTGGGGAGAGAGCGGAGAAAAAAAGAAAAAAAAGGGGAGGAAAAAAGATAAATCAATTAAGTTCAGTACATTGTTAAAAAAGCAGCATAATTTCAGAGTCATTTTTATTAAATTCACGGGACAGAGATAACAGAAAAATTATTTGAGACCAGTTGAGTTTAAAGAAACATAGATCAAATGGGAAGTAAGAAGTCAGATACAACTGTGGAGTGATCTAATAACTCCATGTGATTTTCAGGCTTAAAAGGTTGTAACAAATTTAAACTAAACTATTAAATACTGTGTAGGGTATAAAACCTAAGCTAATTAGGGACAAAAAGGATTTTATACGTACTTTAAGAGATCAGAGCTGCTTCCATTACAATTCATTATTTTTTATTTGGGGGGAACATTGATCATTTATAAGAGTCAGTCATGGCTTTATGGTCTTTTAATCTACATTTTTAGATGGAAATACTCATATAAATAATATTTAAAAATTGATTTCTCTCTAAGAATACAATTTGGCTTTTACTAACAGAGCAACAGACAATGACAAATACCCACATACCAAAACCATTTTAGGAATAGCTAGCTTTATAAATCTTGTTACCACTACGGGGGTATTTCATTTGAATCAACTGTATGTATAGAAGCATCCATCCAAGAATCTTTACAACTCTAGTATTAAAAACTGCAACACTAAGGTGGATATCTAAAAAAGAGACAAAAATCCTACTGCCTGAAAAAGGTTGTCACAATTTCTACCCAATGCCTGTTCCATCTTAGCAAATAGATGGAAAAAAAAGGCAAACAAAAAACCCAACACCCTCCCATCATTAGTTCATTCCAAAAAATGGCCAGACAAAGCAAATACTGTGACCTGCAATAAGACTGCTTCATCTTCAGACCTTTTGTGCTTACCTCAAGTAAAATATTATCCAAATATCTCTTTGTGCTGTAGTATGGCATAAGTATACAATTCACAGAACCCTTCCAGGAT
>VYZW01054991.1:0-20878 GCA_013401315.1 Balaeniceps rex
CTCTGTGTTTTCTTTTCTGTCTTTGCTTCTTTACAGAGTGCTTGAAAATTAGGATTAAGTTTGGGAAAATGTGTTCCCCAACCAGAAAGCGAGCAATTGGGAGATAGTTGCAAATGGAGTCTTTGATTCTGATACTTAGGAGATTTCCAAATGCATCATCTGTTGGTGGTGCTCTGGAACACTTCATAGTTTGTTTCATTTTGGTTTGATTTGAATGTTATTGTCTTCCAGTAGTTACGCTATGAAGCCCCAAACAACTGGTGATGGTACTGCTAATGTCCAAATGGATTATTATTAAATACATGCAAACAGCGGTCTGCAAGTCCAGAGGCAGAGAGTGCTTTGTTTTAAGATTGTTCACTCATGGTTATTATGGGACTAAAAGTTTAAAAAGTAGGAGGTCCATTTCATCTTTTGGGTGAAGGGACAAAACTCCCGTTACCATTAACAGGAACTATGTCCTCTTTACAGCAGAGATTAACTTGGTTTGATGTGACTTTTGTTGGAGGGGACAAACAGTAAAGAGATGCTCTAGTTGTGATTTGGTGTCTCATTGTCGTATTTAAATATTTGAATTATTTAACAATAGGTTTCCAAGTTGGGCATGAAAAGAGTTAACTGGTTCCTAAAGTTTGTGGAGTACATTTGCAGGTGAGAAAACCTCTTTCACTGGCCATGGGTTGAACACCATTTGCATTGTCTTTCCATCCCGTCTTGTTTTGCTTGGTTGGTTGGTGTGAGATGATGCCTGCCTGCCGTGTGGCAAAAAGCACGTCAGGTGCAAAGCAGGTGGCTCCACTGAGATACTTTTCTTGTGTTTTGTCTCAGTGTACTCATAGTATTGCTGAGTGCACTGGCACAAGTAATAAAAGATAATACGTGTGTATTTCCCTGTAAGTTCATGAACACTCTTTAGAACTGTAAGGAGCAATGATGATACCCCATTAGCTATAGGGCAGGTGAGTAGTGTGGTAAAGAGAGCTCTGCACAGGCAGTGAACCCTATTTCACTAACTGCTAAGGAAACACTTGATCCCAGTAGAATAGCGCTGGCTTGCCAAGCCAACCCACCCTGTAACGTAATGGTCCATACTGAAAAGCTGAAGCCCAAATGTCTTTGTTGTTGCAAAGCGCTAGCTTATGTAGATGGAAGCTGGTGATATGTGAATGATCATTATGCTGTGTCAAGTCTCATTTTAAAGACCATAAGTATACCTTTTTAAAAGAAAAACAAACTACTTCACCAGTCTAGAGAGAAACATAAATCATGTATTTTTATCACCTCAAAAGACCACTAGAAGATGAGCTCTAATATTTCAAATGCGACAAGCAATCTATACACATGAATCACAATTTGAGTTCCATTACAACTGAGCTGATATATACCACTGTGTGCTTTATGGATTTTACTCTAACAATATTAAGTAAAAACCCAAAGCTTTTTGTGATGAATACCTAACCTTTTACAAGAATTTGTAGAATTGTGGTCCAGAACAACAGCTTTAGCATTGCCTTACAGGCTTTAATACGAAAATACTATTGCCAGTTTTGACCTCTCAATATTATTCTCTGTAAAGGAAATGCGTGCATTAGTAGAAGGCTAATACTGCAAAGGTAAAAGCAAATGTGAAATACTGAAAGCTTTTATGGAAAATGCACCAAGACAGATTGAGAAGAGAGTTAAATAAATGAGCAAAGTTTGAAGAGAGGGATCTTTTGTTCCTTCTGCTTCCTTTGTTAGGCCCAGGCTTTTTCTTCCTGGACTCAAGGACTTCTGCAGCAACGCAGTGTCAGTCGTTCTCAATTCCCCTATTTATAGTCAAGCCATCACTTGAAGTCCTTAGTCTCCTTTTGAGAAATTTCTCCCACAGCGATATTTTCATATAGGTTCTGAATTTTCTTTTTATCTCTGGGTATTCTCGTATTTTGCGTTGCGGTAATGTGGGCCTTGCTTGCAGTGAATCAAAGTTCAAATTCCTTCACCTTTGAGACTTTTAATCCTCTTCCTTCCATTTGGGGGTAGAAAGAGGAGCCAATGTTGTCCGGTGAATTCAGTGAGGAAGCTGGAGATAGAGGGTAGCGCATAAGGTGACTTGGTTGCTGGTTTGACATTCTTGCTTGCGTTTCAGGCATCTTTTTGTTCCTTTCCCTTTTATGCTAGAAAATTATTAGATATGCAAGAACAAAACTCCTCAAAGCTATGCTCAAAAAGCCTATTAAAAAGAGGCTGCAAGCAGAACAGTGTGAACACACGTCAACACCTGAGTGTTTCCCAAGTGGCTCTAGCACTCAGTGGTGTGATAACAAGACATGTGGGAGGATTTTTCTTGGCTTTTATCTTCCATATATTGATGCTCCTGACTTTTTAAAATTCATTTCATCAAGCAGCACTGCAACAGAAACAACAGAAATGCGGGAATGAGAGAGTTCAAGGTGTTTGCGGTAGTACACAAGGTCTTTTGCCTCCAGGCCATCATTTCTAATTCAGCCCAAGTTGGCAGCAGTCAGAAATCACTGCCAACTGACAGCTGTTTGGTGGCCAACACGAAGTGATTTAGCTAGTTGTTCCTACTGGACAGATGTCTGTAGTATAGAAAGTGTGAGTATAGCTGGCATGTGTTTCATTTTTAGAGACTGGAAAGTGTGGGTGTATCTCAACCGCAGCTACTTCAGCTTAGGGAGGTTAAACAGGATAGCTGAATTTAGGCAACCAAGAACTCAATATGTACACAATTAAACTCCCTCATCTTCTGGGGATAAATCCTGATGTTACGGTACTAACCCCTTGTAGCGCTCCCACTGTGCCTCCATAAGCACCGTGTGGTGAAGAAGAAGGGAGACGGTAGCTTGGTCTTTACAGGTAGCTGTGCAGAGGGATGTGGTAAGTGACCACGCTGTGGGGTGACCAACACACCTGTACCCCACCGACTGAGGAAGTTCTTCAGCTGTGTTGTCAATTAGTACCTTTCTTGAGTGTGAGCAGTCAATAACAAGGAGAAAGTAATAGGGGGAAAAAAAATGAGTCTGATTCATCGTTCTTTGTGTGGACATATGTAACACTAGAATTAATCTTTTGAAAACCATGAATTACTTTATGTAAAATCTGCGCTACTAAGCGGAAAATCTATCCTGCTGAGAAAAAAATAAAGAGAATTCTTCAGTATAATATCTGGTTTCATGGGGAAGGAAGGGGGAAGATTTTACAGTTTACAATATCACAGAGCTTTGGGATATTTAAACAAGCAAGTCAATGATAGGTTTGATTCACTATTGTGAAAACAGTTTTGAATTTTGGATTTGCAGCAGCAGTAGTGATTGCTCAAGCGAACAGAGATACGGGGTCAATTCGCTACAACTCCTTTTTTTTTCCATTGGGACGATGTAAAGCAGGCTTAAAGTGGGCTTAGGTGATGGGCTCAATCTTCTTGTGTGGGATGCGGGAGTGGCACACGGCGTTGTTCAATCACTTCTGCGGCAGAAGTGTGTTTTGGGGACAGGGCACTGTCAGAGCACTTGGGGTGAATCTCAGGGGCTGAAATACTTGCTGATCAACTCTGCAGTTGAATCTGCTACATCACCCTGACAAACATTGCCATGCCATATCTATGCACCACTGCAACTGGTATCATACTGCATAGAGTTACTATGCCTCCATGCTTTAGTTTACTGATGAGACAGGATTTTCAGTGTTGCATACTTCTGACGCTGTTTTATGTGTTTGAAAAATCTGCATCAGTTTTTGTCTTTTAACATTGTCGTAGGAAAAAACCCAAATGTATGTGTTACTTTTCCAGAGTTAGAAAATTTAGTATTTCATGAAGAACAGCGGAAGGAACCCATTACTATGATACAGTAATAGCTCTATTAGCTCTATTTTAAGGAATACTTTTCTACTAAATTTGCCGCCTGCTTTAATGCTAGAGTTGAACCAGATTGCCTTTGGAGTTGTAAATGGAAATTATTTTCTCTTCTTCTAATACTGTGTCATGTTATTTGTTTCACTAAGCCTGACTGTGACTTTCCTCGACTCTTCTTCCCTGCAGATATTGATGAGTGTGCTGCCAAGATGCATTATTGTCACGCCAATACCGTGTGTGTTAACTTGCCCGGATCCTATCGTTGTGACTGCGTCATGGGATACGTCCGTGTGGATGATTTCTCCTGTACAGGTGAGCTCTTAGGTGTACAGCAATAATAGTGTTACACTCTGTGTTGAGTTTATTGCTTAGCTTCTAATTAGCCCCTGTGCCGCACCAAATGCCACGTACTAGCTGGTCCTCTGCTGACGTAAAATTTAGGCACAAGCGAGATAGGTAAATGTGGTATGAGGTACCTTTCCTACGTATGGGCCCTTTGGGATTAACTTGGAAGGTGGCTCACGAAGCCCTGTGGTGCACACACTGAGTGCTGTTGTCACCCAGGACATGGTCCCTTCATGCCCCACAGCTGGCTTGTGTGCGAGGTGCAAAGGCTGAGATCAGATCACACGTGTAGTGAGAAGAAACACTGTTTTATTAGCTGTGGTTTGAAACTGGACAGTGGATTGAAACATGAGAAATTATCCAGGGGGAGAAGCTTTCTGGCCAGAGCTGAGGCAAATATAGAAAAGCAAAACTGAAAATGTATAAAGTCCTCAAAATACATTGTTAGATAGTTTGGAAATCGTTATTATTAATGCTGAGAATTAATGTATCCAGGACTATGACACATATTATTTAGAAAAGAGAAGAATTAGACAATAAATCCAGTGATTCTTTTTTAAAACCTGTCAGCAAAATGAGTGCTAAAAATTCATAGCAAAAGTAGGCGGGTCTCATTTCCATCTAGAGGTTTTTGAGGAACCTTCCCTGGCAGTCGCTGGGAAACGTGAGAAGCTGCTGAAATGCTTGGTCCAACTATACCTAACTGGATAACATCTTTCAATCACAACCCTCCAGAAAGGCTGATCTGAGGATTATTTTGATGGTGCACCTGTCTGGCAAAGGAGAAAAAGATCAGGCAGACTTATTGAAATGGGAATAAGTCAGCTTGACACAACAGCATGCTTAGAGTTGTGTTGGGTGAGCTATTTTCTCAAGTGGAAAGGTGGCACAGGAGTATTCAATATGAGAATGATTTCCAGCCTGGAATAATTATGTTGTGATGCACATGTTATCCTTAGGGAAGGTCATAGGAAATGTTGACTTGCATGATGTCTTGTAGCTAAGATTATGTAGTTTACAAAAACTGTAGGGAAGTCCTGCCCACCTCTTGAGAGAGGCTGATACTGAATAGCTGTCAGGAAACTGATTTTTATTTTGCCCAGAGAGTCATTATTTCTATATAATCTGTGTCTTTTGGGTAAACTTTTGAGTTTTTCTCGATCTTCTACTATCTGCCATGTCAAAAAAGTTTCAGACCTTAAATTTTGTTCTAAATGCGTGTGCTGTGTGAGGTAGAGGCCTTTACGGTGACGGGGAAAGTGTTTTTGATAATCTGACACCTTCTTTTCTTATATGCACTACTAATTTCCTAATGTTCCTTTCCTTCCAGCAAGGCACTATCATTAGGCATGCAAACGGTTTCCAAAGCAGGGTATTTGTGATTTACAGAAAAAGTGTTTAATAGTAAGACAAGTTGCTTGACAGGAATGGGTGAACATTCATTGAAAGTGCATGCACACAAAAAAATCCAGAACCAGTATAAGAATGAAATAATAGAATGAGTGAGATAACTGTTTCTTGCAGGTTTATTATCTTGCTAAAATGACTTCTTTTTTGACATCCCAGTTAAAAAGCACAGAAAGTATGTAATATAGACGAGGAGAAACTCGGTTCATTGCCTGTTGTATCTAGAAATAATTGCATGTTATAATAATAAATGTAGTTAAAGTAAGTGTTGTACAATAGAAGCACTAATCAAGGTTTTGTATCTTGCATTATGGTTATACAGACTTTTCCTCTCACGAAGCTTAAAAAAAAAAAATAACAATAATAAAAAAAAAAAATCAGGCAGCAAATACTTAACTAGTTCCCCCTCATGCTGGCACCAATGTATAGCAGGCACAAGCAAAACAGATTGTAGCTCTTACTCAGTTTTTAAAATTCATTCCTCTTTATTCAAACAAAATAAATGAGAAATTATCTTGTTACTGAACCGTGCATTTGGCGACAAATCTGAAAGCCTGAGATGGGTTGGCACTCTGATTACAACTGAATTTTGTGTATGTGGGGTCAGGCTCTAATGGGTTCAAGATAAGGGTCAAGAAGTTTCAAATGGAAGTGCTTAAGGCACACGCACAGCATTGCGTGTATTTTATACTCTGTTGACCTAAAAGCAGAGTTATTCCACAGAGCAGGAGGTATCATGTTTTGGGAAGTCTGAGTCTAATTCATCGAGGTACAAAGTCATCATCTGCTGTGGAGCAGATTCTGTGTGTTGTTGGGCAGGCCTGTGCTTGGTGGCCTTGGTGGCTGGCCCCTGTGCTCTGGCGGCTTTCAAAAGGTGGAAAGCAGTGAGCTGTGGAAGCTGTAAGTCAGAAAAAATTTTTGAGCTGAATGTACTATTTCAATTTTATATTAAGGGGTTTATCTTTATGAAAAGAAGTAAATATTGAAACGCTAGGTCAAATTTGAATTGAGCAAAATAAATTAATTTGGATGTTGCTGAATTTTAAAAATGTAGCTTCCAGTGCATTTTCTTATAATTTTGCATCTTTCTCGAATTAAACTAATTTGTACTGTTTTGGTGTTGATGGAACTTTTTTCCCCCAAACAATTTTGAATAATATTTCCCATTTCTGATCATGAGAACTGTGGAGCAGGAACTTCTTGTGCTTATCAGTAAGAAGCTCGTGTGTCGGAAGCTGTGCTGATTGTGTAGAAAATGCAATCACGGAGACAGAGTGACTAAAATAATATTCTGTGCAAAGTCTACAATTATATTAAATACTGAACTATGATTTAAAATTAAGTGGTGGCTACTTTAATAAATAATCAATATTCAGTCTCACATAAGCAAAAGACCTGGTGCGTTGAGGTTCATCCCATGGGATTTTGTGACGGGTTAGTCAGCCTAGCAATAACTTTAACCTACGTTCACCAAGAAAGGTACATTAGTGTTTTTCCGCTCACCTATTCCTAGAGCTTTGAGCTCTGAATGTTAATGAAGTTGTTGAGTGAAAGACAGTTTTATTAAGAAAAGTTACCCTTGAATAGGAAGCTTCTTTCAGTCTCATCCTGTGACACTGGCAGGTTGTTTATCTGTTCTCAGGTAAATCACAGTCTTGCCCGTTCTGAAAATGGCAGCAAGATTTGCTGCTCCAGATGCTCTCATTTACTGGAATCTTCTGATTTAAAGCATTTTATTGACTTCCACAGGTTTTTACCCTGCTTGCTTGTTGAAAAATAAGTTTTCTTGGGTTGCTTTCTTCTAACATACCAGTTTGGGAGTTTGTTTCAAAAGTGCGTTATTTAGTTTCATGCTTTTTGAAGCATTATAAATGACACAATAAAAATCTCGTAATTTTATTTCTGATGGGCTGCATCTGTTCTCTGGTCCGATTTTGAAAATGCATGTATATGTCTGATTTTCTGTACTTTGAAACTACAGTATATAGCTTCTATGTCCCACTGCCATTCAATCAAGTAAACAAATGCTGTTTCATCTTAATAGGCTATAAGTTATCAGTAATAACTAGCTGCATGACGCTGATATGACGAGGTAACACTGTAGGTGGGTCTCATCTGTTTTTGCATAGTGCTGGGATTTTCTGTGAAGACAATCATGATAAAAATTCCTGGCCTTGAACATCTATGATAACCATTGAAAAAAATATACCCTCATTTTGCAATGTTTTCCTTGGGGCTGCATGAGACACTGAAAACTTCCTAAAATCCTGCAGTTGTTCAAAGAATAAGTTGTTTGTCTCATTTTGTGCAGTTACTACTGGGCTTGGATGCTCTCTTTTGGAGTTTTATTTTTTTGTATTTCCTACAAATATTCACTAATTATGCACTAAAGCTTAAAACAGACCTTTACAAATGAGAGTGCCAAGAGATTTTTCTTCCTCTATTTGCATGTGTTACTCATGGCCCTTTTGCAAAATGAAGAAACTTCCTTTGGACTTGAGAATGACTCAGCCCATTTTTGCTCCAGGGGCATCTTTTCAAGAAACGGTATGGAAAGTTGTCTGGCCACCCAACATATGTCAGCAGCACGCTCTGCCAAAATGAGGTGCGACCTATATGCAACCAACCTCCTCTTTACGCGCCAAGCTACGCTGACAGATGTTGTTCCTCCGTGAAAGGAATCCATCTCCAGATTTTACTGTGGAGTTGTGCAGTTCTGCATGATGTTTGAATACTGGACTGTGCTTTTAACCCTTTTTCAGTCCTTATTTTGTGTGCTAATGTCCGCAGAACTTCTTTTACCTTTGGCTTCTCTAAGCAATGAGTCACTAAAATAATTTTATGTTACTTGCAAAAAGCAAGCCCTTGTCTACTGCAGAAACAGGGCGTATTTTCAAAATACATTGTTTAGTATTTTAATTCTGTGNTGGAAAAGTTGTGCCTAAAGCATAGAAAAACAGAGAGTTCTGAGAAATCTCAATTTCAAGGGAAAAAACCAGCAGCCCCCTTCTCCTGCTCTTCCCTTCTTCCCCTCCCCTATCTGTGAAAGGCAAGTCAACTGCAGAAATTTCCTGCTACGGTTAGAACAAACGTCATTCCAACTGTTTGCTATTGCTAAAATTGATGCCTTTAGCTTTTTATTGCTGGAGTTTACCCGTCAGGTTGAAGCTGGTGTAGTTGACCCCCTGATAATACTAATAATGCAGCAAGTTTCACAATGGTGAAGTGGCAATCCCGAAGGGCAGGTTACTGGNAGTATTTTAATTCTGTGGAAAAATGATGTTATGTAGAAATACATTGTTTAGAAGAAGTCTTAGAATTTAAATGTAAGTCTGTAGTTTATATGCCAATTTGATTTACAGTATGGGTAAAGAAGAAGTAAAAAAACCTAATGATTTCGACAGGTTATCCTGTAACCCCCTTCACTTCTATCTTGTGTGGTTTCTGGAGTTTTGAATCTAACGCACCTTTCAGAACAAGCCCTTCTGCAGCACGTTATTGGAAAAGTTGTGCCTAAAGCATAGAAAAACAGAGAGTTCTGAGAAATCTCAATTTCAAGGGAAAAAACCAGCAGCCCCCTTCTCCTGCTCTTCCCTTCTTCCCCTCCCCTATCTGTGAAAGGCAAGTCAACTGCAGAAATTTCCTGCTACGGTTAGAACAAACGTCATTCCAACTGTTTGCTATTGCTAAAATTGATGCCTTTAGATTTTTATTGCTGGAGTTTACCCGTCAGGTTGAAGCTGGTGTAGTTGACCCCCTGATAATACTAATAATGCAGCAAGTTTCACAATGGTGAAGTGGCAATCCCGAAGGGCAGGTTACTGGCCTCACATCCAGAACCACTGTATGTGTTTGAAAAAGACCTGAATAGAAGCTTTGAGGCAGCCAATTGATAATACAGTCACTCTTTGAAAAGACAGTGCTATTTCTGCAATCTAATCTACTGACCCTCTTTTCCCCCTTTTCCTTTTCAGGGAACTAAATTAGCATTCAGGAAAGAAACATTAATGGTTTTGGTGTGGCACTTGAACTTTCAAAGTACTGTGTAGGGTCTTGGATGTTCACAGAGGTCAGTAAATAAATGTTACCACTGTTCACACGATGGCCAGGAGTTGGTGGATTGATAGACGTGTCTGCTAGCTGGAAACCCAAGTCTGGGTCAGTAAGCAGTGAAGGTGGGTCTGGGGGGGAATAGTCTTCAGGTATGTTTTGGGGAAGAGCCCTCTTTAGATCTTGCTGATCTAAAGGATGTCATTAGTGGATATCTTGCCTAGCACCACATAAATTTTAAAGAAACATTATGAAAATATTAATTGGGTTGGGGTCATAGCTATGTGTCACCATTTATAGATTAGGTAGCAGATGTTCAGCACAATGGGTATGACTGGGGAGAAAGACCTCAAGCAGATCTGGATCCTCCTGATTTTACTTGGCACTAGTATATCGATATACACTTCTCGGAAGCATTCCCCGCTTTGGAGTCCACTCTGACCTCTACATGCTGAGGACAGCCTATTGTCCTTCTACAGGCTGCATCTTGATTTGTGCGCTTGTCTTCCCACTGCACTGTATCTTCAGGGCAACACTCGAGCATTTCCAAATGCATTTGGAACTTGGCCTTAAGCCAACCTGAATTGACGACACTATGTTTGTATTAACTCAGCAGGCACAAAATACTCTTATGCTGGTTTCTCCTTTCCTGAGATCCTTACGTGTCAGGTGCTAAAAAGGCAGGACAGGATTTAGCTCCTAGTGTTAAGTAGCACCCTTTTGTTTGAACTGCCGTCAATAACATCTCTGTTCCCAGAGCTGTGGAGGGAAATGTTTAGTTCCATGTGCCTTGAAACACAGAAACATTTGTTTCAAGTCCCTCAGTGGGCTGTTGGCCAAGTTCAGCAGCAGGTAATCTACGCACCAGTGGGTATTGCCTGCATCAGAGAGCATTTCTTTGCTCTGCAGGACAAGTCAACGGAAGACCAGAAGAGTATTGAGTCAATCCAGCAAAACAAAAACGGAGTGACTCCACGTCAGATGACTGATATGCAGGTCTTGACTGAAAGCCCATTAACTCAACAGAAAGCTTTGTGTCGCATTCATTTTGGCTTTAGATAAGTCCCACAGAGAGATAACTAGTGCACTTTTGCCATGGGGAAGCTCTGTTTATAATAATACTAAAAAGGATGATTCTTTTGTATAGTCAGAGAATGCTGTAGTAACATGGATAAAGTAGCTTCTCAGTGCATCCCTAGAAGGCTGATAAGTATTTAATTGCTGTTTTGGAAAAGGGGAAGCTGAGGCACGGAGAAGTGGAGCATCTTGCCCAGATTCATGCTGTGACAGTGGCAGCGTTGGAGAGTCTAGTAAACAGAGTCAGAAAAATTAGACGTGGGAAAAACACAGACTTGTACCAACAAGGGCTCAGTGAACAGTGAGGTTTATTTTTACAGGTATTGATATTTTCACAAGAGACAATAGCAGTTCATTGAAGCACAGTGTGCGTGGGCCCTGAGTAACCACGTGACCTTCATGTTATAAATCTTCTCCTTCCTCTTTCCGTGCGGTTTTGTAACATCTTTTGTTACTTCGGAGTTGAATTATTCCCCAGTCCTCTAATTTTAAATGCCATGTTACATTCTTTTGTTCCCGACTTCACCTTCATTTACTGGATTTAACTGCGACATTTTTTACATTCCTTCCTTTAAAAAAATGCCGTTGGGAATCTGCATATTATTTGCTCCTAAGTGCTTTCAATCTGAGGAAAAAACGTACTAAAAATGTAATATTTATAGTGATTTAAATTCCTCGCTAGTAAATAGTTTAATTAAACATCTTTGTGCTTTCCTGTGCTCTAGGCATGGAAGTGTTGCTAATTTGTTCAGAGTAGTTGGTAATCCTTTCAAGTCCTTTTGACACATTGATTTTCTGTAACTTTATTAATACTAAAATTAATTAAACAGCTGACCGCAAATCATGCTGATAGTTGTATTTCTTGACGTAGGCATAAATAGCATTTTTACATGATTTCTTAGCTGCAGCCTTTAGTGCTGGGGTATACGCTATCACAAAAATTTAGTATTTCAAATTGTTTTGCATATGCATGTTCATCCTTATGCATAAACTTAAGCATTAAGCTCATGCTTAAAAGTAATAATGTTGATTTAAGACTCGTTCACGTCCCGTGAATGAAGCTGTTGATCTAAAGAACAAGCAAGGGCAAGCCTTTCCATATCACCTGGTCAGCATTTGTCCTGAGCTCTCTTACGGCAGGATTTCTCCTTGATACAATAAGACTAAATCCAGTTCTGTGGCCCACAAATTCTTGATCTCTTTCCTAAATGTAACAATTACTACAAACAGTCCATGAGGTGAGAGATGGAATGAGAACCACCATGCTGATTTCTTAGTGGGAATATGCTATCGTGGAAACCTGCAGTGGCTGCAGGATCGGTGTCAGTGGCTGGAAGCAAAAAGCTCTCACATTTTAGTCATCGGCTTCCACAGTAAGTGTTAATGCCTTCAGGAGTGTAACTTGCTTTTGGGAAAGAGTTTATTCAGTCAAGTTCTGATCTTTCTGGAGCTCTAACAGCCAGGGTTTGTCATCTTCTCTGTCCAAACAAGAAAAAAATTCCCCCATGCTGTATTCTGTTTCTAGAAACCATTTGTAACAAACTCCTTGTTCTTCAGAGAGAGACTTGAACTCTCCTACTAAATCATGGAAGTAACTGAATCATAGAGAAGGGCATCTGGTTCACCACTCCTCCTCAAGGCAGGATCCGTGGACCCTGAAACATCCTTTGTCTTATCTGTTCTTAGAAAAACCCAAACAGCTTCAGTGAGGGAAATTCCTTAATGCCCTTTTTGTCTGTCCCCGCCCCCCAATACTTACTCAGCCATTTAGAAAGGTTTGCTTAATGGCTGCCTTAAATCTCCCTTGCCACAATTTAAGCCTATCACCTCTTGTCATATTCTCAGTGAACACGGAGAATGCTTTGACCTTTCTATTTGCAGTCCTTTTTAATATTTAAAAATCTCTTTTCATGAATATGCTTTATTCTTCTCATCTGTAACCTAAAAGCCTATTTTTAGGGTTATGGCTGAAGAGTACAAAAATATTCTAAGGGGGTTTATGTCATAACCTGATGTTTTCCCTTCAGAAAATTCTGGGCCTGTGCCCCCAAACATTTGGTATCTCACAAAAGTTTTTTTTTTTGCCTTCAGCTGCAGGAGTGTTGGTGTGTGTCAAGGAAGATGCTCTAAAGAATGATCCCAGGTAGAGGTGCGGTGTGCATGGGTTCAGTAAGTAAGACAGAGAGATGTAGCCTAAACATCCCATATTGATTCTCAGAGTCCTGGGTTGTGTTAATGTCTGCTGCCAAAGGCTGCTTAGCCAGGCACAACGCTGCCCGAGCTGGATAGGAATTCTCTGTTTTCCCTGCTATATCCTCTTTTTCTGTCCAAACACATTGTTCAGCTAGACAAAGAAGAAATGTCAGATGGGTGACTAATGGCCAGATACAGACTCTCTAGAGTGTTTGCTTTTGGTGCTTGAATGGGTTGTATGGTTTGTCTGATTTCGGTAATAACGAGCACATTACTGTTGGAAAATATTAGGAAAAAAGGCTCAAATGCTCCTCCAATATGCGTGTGTGTATCTTGCAGTGTGTAGTATCTGGAGCCTGCTGTGACCAAAATCTGTACGGTGCATGGCACATGCGTACGCGTTTCTTCCAAAGAAATCCCGTAACAGAGGAAGAAGAGCACTGGAACATGGGAGTGCCAAATTCCTACCACTTTGATTTACGGAAAGGTGGAAATGATCAGGGATGCAATCACTGGACCTCTAGAAAGGCCAGGAACTTGCAGCATATTAACTTGGATTTGACAAGTCTGTAACTTGGGGATTTCCTCAAGAAAGGCAGTGTGTCGTGGTGGATGAGACTAGTCTGCCAAGGAACGACTGGCGTATCCGTGAAATGTGCAGCGCTTTGCTGCTCTGCGGTTGTATCTTTGTATTTGCTGCTTGGATTTAAGATTTCCTGAGCAAGGCCTTTATTTCTGAAACAAAGGAATTATATAAAGCTTGTTAAGCTCAACAGAAAATTTTCCATAAAGTTCATGGTGCTTATGTCCGATGGGATTTTCCGACAGTGAGAAATACGTATGACAAAGGCTTTTGCAGGCCTTGGTTTTTCCTTTTTTAATCTAAAGGTGTATTCTATACACAAGGAAATAATATATTAATATTTCTTACTTTGCTATGATCTCATTTTTATACCCGTGCTGAATATTTCATAGAAGTGTGCATATTGATTGCGAGAAAGCTAATATTTTATTAACAACTATTGATTCTTGAGTATCAATTACTGTGTACGAGTGATCAAAGAATCACTCTCTGAGCGATCTTTGATACTGAAAAGACCTTAGGACCCTGGTTCAATGGTGGGCACCTGTTATTTGTTTGAAGTGGCTCGGGTTTTGCGTAAGCCCTGTTTAGACGTGCGTTGGAGATTGTCCAACTCTTGCTTTGCTGGTTCTGCAGCTTCCCAGATAAATTAAAAAATGTTTTCTTCAGCAGAAATGTGTGCGCTAGGGGGTGGGGGACGGGGCAGGGTTTCTGTTGCTCTGAAGGTGGGCACTGTGGTTTGTCCTTTTGGGTGGTCTCGTTCTGGTTTTGGAGGACCTGTATGTTCTGTCTATGAACAAGAATATAAAGATATATTTATGGGTAATATTTGCAAGTGAATGCTGGTGTGTCTGATAACCTAGCTATCCTAAATTTATTTCTGGATTTGTAAACATCAGTGAATAACCATAAATCTGGTAGTGTTGCCCTTCTGAAATGTTTGTGAAATAATTTTAAAGGGTGTAGAGGAGCTGCCACTGGCAAGCAGACTTGCTTGGTCCTTAAGAAATGCAGCCCTTGGGAATAGTGCAGGGAGGGGGAGAAAGAGAGGTGCTTTGATCTATCACTTTGTAGTTAATATTTTCATGCTTTCTACTGTAGGCTTTTTGCCTCCTGGTATGAAACTTCCTGTTTAGTTACATGATTGCATGTAATAATTGCTCAAACTGGGGATTTCTCTGACTCTCCCAGAAATAACTCTTATTCTTCATTGTCAGAGAAGTGGGACAGAGCTAGACAAACGAACGACCTAGTCTTGCTAATTGTGCTCCCATTAGAATAATCTGCTGCCATTTTTACGTGCTTAGATTGGGTTTTTTTGGTTTCAGAGTTTACAAATAAAATTAATTTTTAGAAAATACAGTTCATACTGCTAGACTGAGATAATCAGGTGTTTTGGGGAAGACTTTCCTGTTATGGATGATAGCAGAAGGGGCCAGAAAACAGGGCTGCCAAGCAAAGGATAAGGATGTCCACGGAGAGACAGTTTAATGACCTGTAAGGGTAAAATATTTTTTTCCTATTTATTTATGGTGAAGAAAAGTTTCTTTGTTTTCAGGATCCTAGGGATTTGGTTTAGTCTGCTTTGTGCTTCTCAAAATGGAGTGTTCTATTTCACAAAATTTAATGTATATAAGCTTTTGTAATGCTGAAGTATCTACCAGCATTTGTCCTTTATGCTAGTTTTTGACTTGTTTGTTGTTGGTTTTTTTGCTTTAAAAATAGCATAAATGTTGAAAGTGGTATTCTGTGGAATATCTGATATAAGAAATTCTTCTTCAAACAGTAAATCAAGAATGTGTATATGTAGGCGCACAAGCAGTCCACAGAGGGGCAAAGGAACCCTCTGATCTTTGGAGCCTTGCTTTCAGATAGATTCCTTGGTATCTATCCAATTCTGAACTGCATCCTGTATTTTACTTAGGCCATAAACGTGGCTTTGCAATAAAGCAAAGACATTCCAAATGTAATCACATTCCACCACGACATAAAATGTTATTGTCTTTTTTGCATGTGATAGTGGTATCTGCTCAATACACAGCTAAATAAATGCTCGGTCCTTTTACGTCACTCTTTACATGCTTTTAAGAGTCCCACAAACCCTATGATGCATTATGCAAAATCGTCAATTTTAAGTGGCTTATGAATAGAAAAGGTAAATAGTTATCTTGCCTGGCTTTGCAGTGTCTGGATGCACTTCATAACAGAATGGGGAAAAGCAAGAAAGTAGACTCCATCTGATCTCGCCCTACTGTTGTACATCCTTCTCTTCTGTATAGGTCCCTTCACTCTTTGCCCTCATTGCATCATCAGTACTCTTTCACCTTTGGGAAGACCTTGCGCATGCAGAGTACTGCAATGGAAACGTCTCGCAGGCTTTCCATGACCTGATGGAGCAGGTAGCTCTGTGCTGACTAGCACCCCTGCGTGAGCCCCACGCTGGGAGCAGCAGCGTGCTGTACCTGCTCCCGGGGTGCTGGAAGGCTCAGGAGATATGTGAGATCTTCAGCAACAGTGCAGGGAACATCACATTTCAGGGACTGTGATGAAATCCCAGAGAAAATCACATTTATGATCTGAGCTTGGACCAGAGCATGCCTTTTGAGGAACATGGCGCTGTGGTGTGGATGTCAGTTGGCTCAATGTCTTTCATTACTACCATGGCCCCACCTAGCCTGGGGTTCTGTCTGGGATTAACCCATGGGGGTTAATCCTTTCTCTCTAGGAACAAGGGTAGCTAAATGTATTAAAAGCATATTCAGTTCCCTGTTTCTCTGCCTGGCATGCTAAAATCACTTACTACAATCTTTTGATCACTTCACTCCACACGGAGGAAACTAGGTTTATTCTATTTATCAGTGAAGATTCAAAATCCACAGTCCAAGTGACTCTTCTCTGCCCAGATCTCGTCTCTCTTAACTGTTGGAAGCTCAAGTAAGATGTATATGGCATCTGATGATGTAGGTTCCTTTGCATGTTTTCTTGTTACTGCTGTTAGAATTGAACCACTGACTGGGATTATTAAAGAAGTTACAGATGAAAATAGTAAAATAAAAAAGGTTAAATAAATTTCCTGGCTGTTGTGAGATGTGTGACAGTAACAGAAATGGCAGATTTTACAGAATTGTTTGCTTAGGGCACCAGGCAGAGTGAAACATATAAACACACATGCTTTCTTTCATGGTTGATGCTTCCAGAAGAAACAGAAAGGACTGTTTTTAAGGGCAACAGAGCACCCTTGTTCCATCTGGATGCTAAAACTTAGGACCAGTTTTGAGTGACTGAATATATCCACAGCTGAACATTGTTGATGATACTTGTAAAGACAGCAAGAGGCTTCGTTATTGCACAGAAACTGAGGAAGTTGTATAAAAAGTCAGCTGGAAAGACTTAATCCGAGGCATTAATGGAATTTGAAATGTAACTTTTTTTAAAGGAACTTTGGAAACAAAAAGCTATAATGAGATTGGAGAATTTAACAGCCCTTTAATATTCTCGTATGTAAGATATGCAGGCTTCTTTTTCAAGGACCCAGCCCTTTGCATATGTTTTATCAATAAATAGTCATAAAAGCATTTTTGACTTGGAACAAAGTCAGTTGTGAAAATTAGCAGGGAGGGTTGGGTTTTTTTTAGGGTTTTTTTTTTTGGCTTACGTGTGGCTAAAAAGTTATGTACCTAAATAGTCAGGTAACAGTCAACGCTGAGGTTGCTAAAAGTGAGGTTACCTAGAAATCCACAAAATCCAGAGGCTGGGTTTATAGCTGGTAGAAATCAAACTATGTATGGTTATTTAGTTCTACTGTCAAACTGGATTCTGAAGTCTCTTAAGTTGCTGCTGCTTTTGATTTGTTGCTCTGAGATTGTTGATTTATTAAAAATCATCTGTGCCATTAGACTGCCTGTCAGGATCCATAAATTGAATCAGGGACCAAGAGCGGTTATTACCCTACGTGGATTTTGGTTTTGCGCTGTGGAAAAGAGGCTAATTAATTCACTGACAAAATGAATTCATGCTTCTTTTGAAATATGAAGCCCCTACCTGATATTTTTTCTGGAGTCTGTAAAGATGATTTCCTTACATTATTTCAATGGGTTAACTGCCTTTATAGTCCAAATTTCTGTTCCAATGGAAAGCTTCATGTTCTTAACACAGTTACCTTCAGATGTTGAGTTTAAAACAAATTAGCAAAATACAGAGAACTAGAGAAACTAATGCTGCATTAAGGTTAAGTGCTTACTGTGCTTGACGTGCGAGTACATTCAGACAGCTCTTGAAGGACATTAACAGATCAATTTTGAATCCTGTGCTGTAGATTGTCCCAGTTCTGTAGGTTTTCCAGCAACAGATGGTTTAATGTTAAACCACTACCAAAGTGAAAAGCTTTAGTAGCATGGTGCAACTCTTAACAGTTCACGATTTGTATACTAAACAAATAAAGTCAATATGTAACTGTGTCTTACAGAAAGTCAGGATAAGACTTAAGAACGACTCAAGTTATTGGAAAGCTTTTGCAAGGTGCTGAGCTGCTGCTGGCTACTCGACGCTGCTGCAGGCACGTGTTGGCTTTCCGGTCAAAAGTAAAACTTGTCAAGCTGGATCTGAGCCTGCAAAGTATTAAGCATCCGCTGCAAAATTTTAAGTTCCTTCCCTTTGCGAACATTAGTGTGGGTAATGGATTGTCAGCCAATCTCTGGAAGGACTCCATATATATATATTTTGGACTCTGCTTTGATGAACTTTTCTGTCTCTCCTTTCTATGTGCTACATGGGAATAGAAATTAAGCAAGTTTAGGTAGTGATAGAGGGCATTAACTCTGGAAACAGCTGGACCTCGGACTATTATTATTTTAGTCTTTCACTATCTCAGACTTTTTTTTCTCTAACTGGATTTAAGTTAAGAGTGCAAGCTACTTTCTGAAGAGAGGTTGCTTATTAAAAAAAAAAGCCACATCTCTTTTATGGTGTTAAAAAAAACCCGTAAATTGCTAGCATGGAGGACTTTTTCCAATGATTTCTTTAATGAATCCTCCTTGTGTTTCTCCTTGTTGACAGCTCTATGACCCCAATAATTCTGTGCAGAGAAAGGTCTTCTGACCTTATCTTTTCTTTTATATCTTCTGAAAATAGCACTTTGGGTGATCGTCTCAGAATCATTTTTTATATTGTCCAATTAAATCTTGGGAATATAAAGCCAGAGTCCCTTTCTGAAGCTACGGAATTTACACAGGTGGTGTTTCTTACCTTATTTCTTTTCATTATTATTATTATTATTATTAATTCCTGGTATTAGATGTGCCTTCTTAGAGAAATGAGATTTGCCATATAAGCAATGGTGGTCTGAAGATCCTGTGATAGTTTTTTCGCTCTCTGATTATTCACAATTCAATATGATGTTACCTTTTAGAAACAAACATTGTAAAGATAAGACACAATAAGTATAATAGGAAGAATAAACCCGAACTACTGTTCACTTGGTATGGGTATGGCACAGGGTAGCCTGAAAATGATGTAGAAGTACTGAATTAGTCCAGCACCCTGCACAGGCAAACTTACATTGCTTCTCAAAACTTTTGTGTAAGCTCTTTAAGATCAGCATTGGAGGAACTAAAACTAAAAGTCCTCTCCACTGTTATGAAAGATTTAATAATTTCTGCCCAATTGCTTGCTTTGCCTAAAATGAAAGATTATCATTTTTGTTCATTGAGTGTGTTAAGTCTTTATATAGTGTGACTGAACACATTAGCCTTTTCTAATGCAAAGCAATCAGGAAATTCCTTTTACTCAATGCCTCCTGATAAAGAAAAATGCAAATCTAATCTTTGAAGTGCATGCTATCCTTTTGCCTTCAATGATGTCTGTAGTTGTATGATTCATAGGTAGCCGCACTGCCTGCCCTTTCTATGTTAGCTAGGAATCAGCAGGAAGAAGAGCATGGAGTGCACGTTCAGTCTCTCCTCTCATGTAACACCTGCTTGAATGAATTTGAGTAGTCCCATACTGCTGCGTGAAGTGGCTCAGCTAGTCTCAGATGAGGGCAAGAAGGCCAACCTCCTACTCTTCCTCCTTCCCACATCCAAACTGAGTGTAAACTTGGTCTTCTGTCAGCTGAACTCGTGAAGAGCAAATAATTAAAGTAGTGTAAGCTGGAAGGCCCATTCTTGTATACAAAAATCCTGGATACCCTCCTGCACGAGATGTCTTCAGATAGCAGTCTGAAATCCATGCTTGTTTCTTTTTTTCAGATAAAATTAGTTGCCTTTTTATTAGAACCTGGCATCTTGAACTGCACTTGACCTAGTATTTATCCTCTGACAGCAAAGCTGGTTGCCTCAGAGAAAAAGTAGGCCTCCCTGCGAATATAATGTATCATAGAAGGAATCTCTTTCCTTGGTTCCGTCTAATGATCATTTTGTGCCTTGAACAGTAACAATCAATAGTTTCATAATTAAATCCTAGCTAGCGAAACTATTAGTGCTATTCATGTACATTAAAGGGATACTATTTTAAATATTATTGGACTTAACACAGTCTAAAGTCTTTTATCAGTTAGACCTGTTCTGTAAAATGACTGTGTCTGTCTGTCCACCCTAATTTTTTTCCCCCTTTAATTTCACCGAGCAAGAGAGCCTTTTTTTATTAATATTGGGTAAGAGAGTTTTCTACATTCTGATACTCATTTTACATACCTTTGTCGTAGCTGCTGTTCATTTTCTCATAAGTACTGAGTAATCATAATCTTTTAAATCTTTTTATTCATTTCTTTAAAGAAAACAAATGGGACCTTCCAAGGAAGAAAGTTAAGTAGATACATGAATATTATAGTGATCTTGGAAAAATAATCATTTTTATCACTTTCATGCTCCACAAAGGGGAGGATAATTGCTGCTATCTGTTTAAATCCTTCAAATGCTATTTGTTGGTATAATTTCAGTTGGCCACAATACATTATTTTCAATGTCCTTGCATTTTAAGATTTAATATAAAAATGTGACTACTTAACAGATGATAAAAGTTAAATTGTGTCTGGAAAGGCAGTCAGGTTATTATGAAATATCTAATCTAATTAGATTAGGTGAACTTGATGTGACTTAAACCAATTTGTTAGAAGTAACAGTCAAGGGAGAATAACAGTCAGAGACTGTTTAACAACAACAACAATAATAATTATAGTCCTAAGATATTTCCATTTGAATCATTCAAGATCCTTCAAAACAAGAGCGCATTGAGTATCTTAGTATTTTTGTGAATCCACTACCTTAGCTTTACGATGAAGCATAGATTGCACACAAAATCCTATTGCAGGGATTTTTTGCTCCTGCAAATATCTGTAGACTTCTCTTCTTTTTTTTTTTTTTTTTTAATTT
>VYZW01054991.1:23612-56336 GCA_013401315.1 Balaeniceps rex
ATTTCACCAGCTTCTGACAGTTCAGTACTTGCAAGGTGCCAGAAACACCCCATTTTCAGTTTGTTTTTTTTTTTCCTTTAGTGCTGTTTATCATCTTTTAATCTGTTATATTTCTGTGGCTGGCCCGGTGGTTATACCAGCATTGATCAGGGATGCGGTGATCCCTTCCAGCCTACACAGAAAATGAGAAAAGCCTGTCCCAAGATGAGGTGGTAATCCTGCTGTAGTTAATGATCTTTTTTTGATAGCTCTACTATTATTATTATACAACCTACACTGTGCCTTCTCAAGCAAGAAATGGCACTGGGTGAGCATCACAGAATAATAAATGTATCTTTTTGAAAGGGTTTTTGAAAACCTTACGACACAAAGTCACAGGCTGTAATAATGCCAAGTAAGTATTTCAAAGAGAGTAAAGCTAAATTATGAATCTTTCCCATGAATTGTTCAGAAAAAGAATAGAAAACAGGACCATGAGCCAAAAATTGTCACTGTTCTTTGTGTTAGAAACAAAAGATGGAAATTATTTTGGGTCTGGAACTAACCATTGGTTCAGCCAGTCCAAATGTACCGCTTCCCCACGGGTGCTCAGCCTAGTGAAGTTTCAGAGAAACATGGAGTTAGAAAATGCTTTGTGTAGCTGGCTCTTCACTATGGAATGCTACAGGCTTGTCTTAAGCCGTCATTTGCCCATGTTAAACATACTCAATTTTTAAGACGTGTTTCCCCTTTATTGTGCCATGGTTATTTATTCACATTTTTTGGTGACAAGGAAAGGAGGGATCGCCTGATGCTTATTTTCTCCTTGTATTCCCTCATTGCCACTCCTCCAGCAGGGACCTGCTGAGCTGTGTCGGACTATTTCCGAAGCCCCAAGCCTAGACACAATTCTTGTTGGAAGTAAGAATTGAATGCTAGGCTGCATTATGTGTTGTCATTCGGGTCTCTCGTAGGGTTAACTCAGCTGAACTTTTCTTCCTACTTTGCATGGCTGCTTTTTGTAAGCTTTTTGGAAATACAGCACTTTTGCCAGTGTTGGTATGGTCACTGGTGACAGGACTGCTGACATATCGTTCATCTTTCCCAGTGTGAATACGTTTTAGGATGCCAAACATGTATCAATTAGAAAAGCTCTTTCTGGTTGAAAAAAGATTACTTTCCTCTCATTACAGGAGAGTTAAAAGAATCAATACTGTATACATATAATTTTTCAGCTGTAAGATTATTCCTGGTTGACCTTATCTTGTCTCTTGTTAAATATTTGAAACGCGTTTTTATCCTATTAATTTTCTAAACCGCATGAGAACCCAGTGAGGTGTGCCCCACAAGACGACTGCCTTGGGTTGTCGTGGCGTGAGGTATCCCATTGAAATTCAATTTGTGGTTCCAGGCAATTGTTTTGTTACACTAATTTGTTTCACCTGTCATCTTCATCGTGCGGTCACCTAGGATGCAGGGTCAAATTAGTATCAAAAGGAATCCTTTTTTCTCCTTCCAAATTAAACTATTAATATTTAACTCTTCAAATCACTATTAATTTTTTAAGATTTTAATTCACTGATCTTTTTCTGTGGCATTGGAGTGCTTGTGACTGTTGTGCATAAGGATCCTGCTTCTGTCGCTGTAAGATGGAGATTAGATGGAGGGCTCCGAGCTGACATCCGATCTGTATGTATGGAAGCTTGTCGCAGGAGATCTCCTCCAGGGAATTTATCACCGTGATGCTGCAGGCCCTGTCTGTGTGTTCAGGTTTCCTGAGGAGTAGTTAAAATCAAAAGCTCCGTAGTCTTCTGTGGGGAAAAAAGTTGCTTAATTATTCTAATGCTAATTTAGTGCTGATTTCAGCACTTGTGCAGCGTAGCTCTGGGATCCTTCGGAAAGGCGTAGACCTCTTCTCTGCAGCAGCATTCTCTTTTGTTTGCAGACGTTTGTCACGTGTTGCAGAAGTGACACCTGAGACACCAATTGTTAATGATCTTGATTGGGTTTGAGCCCCTTAAATGGAAGATGTTGAAAGGACTGGAATTACAGTCTTTATCAAAACTATGTGCAAGCAGTGCTTATATCACCCCCTTTCCTTCCCCTGCCCGCAGGACGTGGGGGGTGGGAGGCAGGGGAGCCAGGAACCTTGTGTTTTCCCCTCCGTATAGGGGTGTTCGTCTAGGAAGTAGTCAATGAAGACACAAAATGCCTTTGCAGGGGTTAGAGATAGTATCTATAGCAGGAATGTTATTTTTTGTGTAAAGTATGTCTTCATTTAAATAATAAAAGCATTTGATCTTTTTATTTCTTGAAATTCTGTGAAGCTAACATCTGAGTATGTACCTCCCGACACCTTCCTCCGAATAATTTTAGGGTGATTGTCTGTCTGATGCTTAACCTGTGACGGTAAGTTTACATCTATCACTTTGCCAGTGGGCTTTTGTCAGACTTGTTTCAACCATTCCTTGTCTCATTCAGTGATTACCAGCAACCCTTTTCAAATTGCCTCTCGGTTATTTGCTAGCTCTTGTATGTACGAGCTATCCCTGAAACGTCAGCGGTGTTCCAGCGTGCCATAATGTTTACCTGTCACCTAACAGTGACAGATGTCAGGTTTTGTTTAGATTCTTACCTTTTTGTTTGAAATGGTTCAGCTATTCCAAATCCAATCTCTTTTCCATTCTTGTCTGTTGGTAAAGAGTTTTATTATATTAGATGAGGTTTGGACTGACATAACACCTCTCTAACCATTGCTTTACGAAAGAGGTGGCAAAAGAATCTTAGTCACCAAGTCATGTAGTCAGTTAATGAGAGAGAGGGGGGTGGAATACAAATTGTGCCAGATGTTCTCACCCCTGGATCGTGCTTTCTCCTCTGGGCATGTTCTGCAGGAAGGTCTGCGCTCAGTTCAGCTAACAGCATCATTGCTCCCTTTCCTGAGCTGGAGTGCTCTTTTATAATCCTGCTTTTCTTCCCTGGAATATATGCTGGAATTAAATTTTAAGCGGTACAACAGCATGTGATGGGCACAGCTACACGTGTTTTGTGGAGTTTGTTTCTTGTGAACAAGAAATTTGTTCTTTCCAAGTTCACCGTTGCTTGAGTCTCATTTCTCATTTTCTCACTCGTTTGACTTCTGCCTCACTTTTTCTAGTGAAATGATCTAATTCTCCTCCTGAAGTTTCATGCTTCCTTTATGATTTGTGGTCATTTAACCCCACTTTCTCTGTCCCATGGGTGCACATATATGGATTTGTCTTGTCAGTATTAGGTACTCAAGCTAAGTACGGGGTTTCATTGTGCCGCCTTCTGTAAAGTGATTTTTGCAGACGTTCCTCACACCTGGTGTTTTGCTTTCCTTCTTAATTAGCTCATGCTTTGCCAAAGGCTGAATGCAGTATCGTCGTACCCACAGCAGAGAGACTTCGGGTGGCACTTTGTGAGTCAGTCACTGGTTAACGCTGGAAAGGGAGCCAGAAAATGAATGTGGCTTCATCCCCTCGGGGCCCCTGCTCTGAGTCTCCAGTGTGTTTCTGCAGTGCTTTCCATGGTGTTTGATGATTTTAGGTATTTCAGGGTACTGCCTCTATCCTCCTTAAAATTATGTTCTAAGTTTTGCTTGGAGAAAAGACACCTTTCTTGCATCATCAGCTTTCTTGGATAATCCTGTGCTTAAATCCCTGTTTCTCTTGGATAGTAGTACATACTGTTTGTTACTACTTTTCTGTGATGTTTTTAGTGCATTGGAGCAGAAGTCTTTTAGAGAAGAATTCCCTGTTTGAATGGACATTAACCAACCATGTGGTTTTTTTCAGTCTCGTGGATGATATGTTTGCGTATCGAAGTAATTTTTGTTAATTTTTGCTTGAGTGATCAAAGTGCAAAATAAAGTTGTGCTGTCATTATCCTCTGCTACGTTAGTTGTGAAAGCCTGAGCAATGCACAGCATATAAATTCTGTTTGATCTAGCTTTTGTCTCAGCAGTGGGATCTTCATACTGTGCAGTGTTTTGCTGATATAAGAAGGTGTAGCTGCAGCCAAAGGAGCTTAGGTTGTGATCTTGTCAGATCTCATAAGACAGGTACGGTCTATTGTGATCACTATTATAGTAGAGTATCCCCAGGGAAAAACACAGGCGCCTTAGGAAATGATGATGCACTAGTTGCCGTTTCTGCTTTCAAATCAAAATTGATTCTGTGTGTGGAGAGTAAATACAATGCTGAAGTTGCACTCTTTGAGGGGTAAAACGATTTGAACACTTCCTTCCATGTAAAAATTCCATGGTATTTTTGTAAGGCTGGAGGAGTAAACTGAAAACTAATACACAGGAGTGACATAAAGAACTAGACTTACTTTTTTTCTTTTTTATTTTCTTTTTTAAGGGCTGAGAACCCATTTGCCCTAGTTAAATGCATTGGGGGAGGTTAGGTTTTCAGCACTCAGAGAGAGCAAACCATTTAGTAATTTAGATGCCTAAATACTGTCTTAGAACTCAGATTTTAGACATCCATTTTTAAGAATCTCAGGCAGCACTCACCGGTTTTGTTGGGTGAGCTGCAAGTAGGCAAATATTCTGTTTACTTTCAGTAAGAAGCAACAGTCCCATTTCTGCTCTGTCAAAAGCTTAAACAGGCTGGAGTCTATCCTTTTTGCTTAATTAGAAACTTGTACATAAAACATGAAGGTGCAAAGTCTTCAGGGGAACCTAATGGCTCAACTCTGTCTAACTTTGTAAACAGAAAATCGAGAAAAGTATGCTAAATCTTTGTGACTTTGGTACCACCTGTAATACGCGCTCCAACGCTCTGCAAGCCTTTCCATTGCATCTCTGATAGGTGCAAAGAAACAATACGTGTCCTGTCCTCATTATACTTGAACTCTGCTACAAAACCTTACCTGTGATTTTATGTCATCTTGTATCAGCAGATCGACACATCTGTCACACATGCGGGTTCATTTAGAAACAATTCCACTTTACTATATTGCAAGAGCACTAATAGACTTTTGTGCAAGTTTGAAACGGGGTATGCATTGCTTTTTGTATTTTTTTTTTTTATGTGGAAGTTAAAGCATCATGGAGTGCAGAAATCCAAAACTCTTTTGAACTTGTATCCCCAATATAAGCTCGTCAAGCCATGATGAAGCAGTAGCTAAAAATTGCGTCCAAAAGTCTATTTCGTACTTTTTGTATTAGTGATTTTGAGATTTTTGCAAAATAAAGCTTGGAGCTATTGTTGAACTGAAAATACCTGAAAGATGAGGTTCTGATATCAACTTCGTAAAATATGCAGCTTTCACAATTTTATGGATAAAAAGCAGCCTGTTCTTTTAGATTAAGTTATATTGCTATATAAATAAATCAGTACCATATTGCTTTAGGGTTTCTTTTCCGACGCAGCGCAGGTACTTGGACCATATTCAGCTTTTAACAACATAGAGGCAAAATAAAACTGTATCTTAAGGTGTAACGGTAACAGGTATCTCTCCTGAAAACTGTAAACTAGGCAGTGACAACTGCTAGACAAAGTCTTCATTTTTTCAGATTGTGTCATTATGTGTGATTTCTTTATTTTCCTAAGTGAATATCTTATGTTTTAGAGAAGCTGAGAACTTCATAGAACTGTGGGGTTTTGTTCTTTGGGGTTTTTGTTTGTTTGTTTGGGGTTTTGGGTTTTTTGGGTTTTTTTGTGGGGTTTTGGTGGTTGGTTTTTTTTGTTTGTTTGTTTGTTTGTTTTTACCATTCCTCTATCAGTATTAACGTCACTGCTCCAGTCTAGGTGGAACTGAGTAGTAGTTGCTCTCTTTCAGTGTGGTACATCACATTGAGTTCAAGGCTTTATTTGCCCTCTGTATGAAATTCTCTGCTTCGTAACTATGTCAAGAAAAGCAATAGCTACCTAGAGAAATTTGGAATAACTAATGGTTTACAAACATACAAATCAACATACACAATCAAGGTGCCTCATGAAAGTCCAATGCCTTGATGCTTAACTGGTTTGCAGAAAAGATAGGGATTGCATTAGAAGTTTAATATCCCATAATAATAATCAAGACGACCATATTGCTTAGCATGTTCCAGTTAAAAAATGTTGGTATGCATTATAATTCAGGCATGATCGTATGACTTGTGTGAAGTACTGTGTTTGTGAGAGAGCTCGGAACAGAATGAGCTTCCAGCATTGTTGTGATGTTGTAACGTTGCACGTTGCACTTTTATGAAATCTGGAATTTCTTCTGGCTTCCTTAAATAAATGAATAAATAAATAAATAAGATGCTGACATGCAGACCAGGTTACTGCAAACCTCTAGACATACTGTGCATAAACTGGTCGTTCTGGTTTATAAATCCAATAAGGAGAAACGCTTTCAAGATGTTTTGGTTCTTGCAGATGAGGGTATAGCTATTTGCTTTTCAACACCACATGTGTTTCCCATGTGCACAGTATTACATTTTTGTTAACTTTGTGAAGCATTTCTTGTTCCTCTGAGACTTTGACTTAATCATTGATATCCCTTAGTCTTAAAAATAGGTTTATATTGGTCGCAAATGGGTGATTTAGAATGCTTAAGGAATCACCAACAAAGGTATTAGCAAAAGTGGGTTTAATATGATGTTGTAAAAGTGCAACTTTGTAACAAAGTTCGATGGCAAGGTTTGCTCTATTAATTACTGCATGGAAGAAACGTACAAAGGAAAATTGAATTACACTCAAAATGATTCACAGAGAGACTATGGATGCAAAAGGGTAAGGAGGACCCTCCTGCTGAGTCACGAGGTTTAGAGTAGACCGCCTTGCTTTCTGAACTCGTGATGGAGCTTAGGTGCAGCTAGGTCCAATCTTAGTCTCAGACTTCATCAATGTTTTATGTCTACGGGATTGTACATTGTCGTGGTTTAGCCCCAGTCGGCAACTAAGCACCACGCAGCCGCTCGCTCCCCCTCCCCCTCCCCGGTGGGATGGGGGAGAGAATCGGAAGGGCAAGAGTAAGAAAACCCACGGGTTGAGATAAGAACAGTTTAATAATTGAAATAAAATAATAATAATAGTAATAATAATAATAATGATTAATAATAATAATTGTAATGAAAAGGAGAACGAGAGAGACAAACAAAACCCAGGGAAAAGAAAACAAGTGATGCAACCGCTCACCACCCGCCGACCGACACCCAGCCAGTCCCCGAGCAGCGATCGCTGCCCCCCGGCTAACTCCCCTCGGTTTATATACTGAGCATGACGTCATATGGTATGGAATAGCCCTTTGGTCAATTTGGATCAACTATCTTGGGCTTAACCCCTCCCAGCTTCTTGTGCCCCCTCCCAGCTTCTTGTGCACCTGGCAGAGCATGGGAAGCTGAAAAAGAAAGTCCTTGACTAGTCTAAGCATTACTTAGCAACAACTAAAACATCAGTGTGCTATCAGCATTCTTCTCATACTAAATCCAAAACACAGCACTATGCCAGCTACTAGGAAGAAAAGTAACTCTAACTCAGCTGAAACCAGGACATACATGCAAAATTTACGTAATGTTTCATTAGCATCAATTCAGCATGCAAAGTTACCAAGACAAAATCAAAGTTGCCATACTACAAGGTTATGCGCGATATCAGTCACTCACCAAAGATCTGTCGCTGGTGGAAGGTCTCTCTGCCTCGAGGAGCAACCTCGAGAGGTGTCCCAGCTCAAGGGGAGATCACCGCCATGCAGCCATGCTGCCGAGCAGGGAGAGCTCAGAAAGGCTCACTTAGGCTCTCGTATTTATGGGATAAAGTGGTTGGCTCATAGTCAAATTGTGAGCGATGGAAAAGGTATGCGTGAGACTCCTTGTACCCACAACTAACTTTGTCCCTTGATAAATGAGTCTTGGAAAAGCCACCCACTATTCAGGTGTTAATCACATGACCGGTGTTCCAAGCTCATGTGCACCGATGCTCGCTCTGTCACTCTGCTCCTTCGTGGGTTTTCAGAGAACAGATTGAAACACGAGGAGTTGACGGCCTGGCTATGGCTCGGGCCTTTACCTCTTCCGGAGCCTGCACCAAACCACCGCCAGCTTGGTCAAGGGGTTGAGTGCACCCGTCACGGATGGAAGATGTGGAAACTGTAATGGATTATTAATCCTCTAGCACAATCATACAAGCTGTCCTAGTGTGTAGTGTTTACATACTGTTTTTTTTCTTAAGATCACTTGTCGGCATTAGACGACTAGACAATACTGCATCCAAACATGAATAATGTGGCTTTCAAAAAGAAGTCCACAAAACTGCAGCAAAGTATCCAGTTTAAATTGAGAGTATCTCAGGTGGATTGCCATTTTATTATCAGCCTGCTTGTTTGTTAAGGATACATTCTGGAATTTCTGTATATGTCAATATTGTTAATATTTCCCTGATATATATGACATGGAAATTCAATGTCAAAAACCCCCTTGATACTGTGACTCTTTGCACTAATAGTCTAGTAGCTGTTCTTCTTTATTAATAAAATGATTTTAATATTCTTTCCTAATTTGTCATGTCTACTCAATTTATGTCTACTCAACTTAAACATACTTTAAGAGATTAGGGAAATAAAGCTTCCAGTGACTCTTGAATTTTCAAACGTGTGACCCAGTTTGTTCAACGTTGGCTTTCTTTAATCTTGGGGAGCCTTCTTATCAGGGTGCAATGTGTCCAAGCCTTAAACACAGTTTTCCAGGATTCCACTTTTTCAGATTTTCCTCTTTTTCCTTTGCTTTCTTGTTTTCTTTTTTAGTATTGTGTTCAGAAAATAATAAAACCAAATGTCTGTCTTCCCACTTCTTAACAAATGTTATATAGGCATTTAAGATATAGGTGCAAATATTTTATAGTGTGCTAGCAAGAGACCCACTTCTTTTTTCTTCTCCTCTTGCAGAAAACAATTGCAATGTTGCCATCAGCAAGGCTACCTATTATTCATCTTGATTTAGAAAAAAATAAACATTTTTATTGTAACAATTTAGAATTCCCTATCACTGCTCAGTGAACTCATCTCATGGAAATTCAAATGGGTACTATTGGTAGTTGTTTTTATAAAGTAGTGAGGCAGAACGGAGCGTCAGAGTATAAAGTACCTTTCCCTTGGGTAAAAAAAAAAAAAAAGGAAAGAAAAAGAAGATAGGTATATATACAAATGCTCTAAATTAGCTATTACCATTCAGAGAAGAGATAGTGGAATTATTGCAGATAGTTTTCTGAAAATGTCAAATCACTGCTCAGCCGTGGTCAAAGACGAGCAGAATAGTGAGATCCTTTGGGAAAGGCATTGAGAACAAAATGAAAAATATCGTTATGCTGTTGTATAAATCCATGATGTTCTGGTGTCTTGAATCGCGTGTGCACTTCTGGTCTGTCCATCTCAAAAACCGAGGGGATGGCATGGAGACCTTCAACGCAAAAGGGGACGTGGTAGAGCAGAACTCCGTCACACTGTAGACCCAGATGCATCATATGCATGCTTGCACACACGCTCTTTAGGATGCTTATGATGTGAACAGCTGCCAGCAAAAGGTCTTGTGTTGATACAAAAGAAAATTTGAAGTGTATCTGATATTTTATTAATTTCAAACAGAACCTGACTTTTCCTTTTATGCATTGGGTTTATTCATATAATTTAGAGTATAATACGAAAATTGGATTTAACAGGATTGAGTGAAGAGAAAGACTGAAAGTGTAAACTGAATTGAATACTAAAGAGGGTAGATCATCCAAACTTAGTAGCAAATGCTTCCTCCTTGACCACTCAAAAATGGTTTCAACTCAATACACTTTAGGTTTCCATATGTTAAATTAAGGTAAGCGTAAAAGGGAAAACAAAAGCTCCTTATGAAAAACGTTGACTTATGAAATGTTTTGTGTACTACAAATGTTTCTGGAAAAAATCTATGTCCTCTTCTTTTATACTATATGTTTTTGTCATCCATGGTTGTTCTTATTTCTGTCCATGTATATAACATAAGAGTGGAACTTATGGGATTCATAGGAATAAGGATCATTAGTAAGGTCAATTTTTTGGCAATAAATAATGAAATCTCTATATACTGCAACAGAATATAGACCTTTGCATTCATCTCTGCTTTCTGCTTCTTGCTGAGGGGAAATAAAGAAGGCTGAGCATCTCAGTGCAGACGACATGAGTAGGCTTAGTCCGTTTTCCCCTAGATATATCCATATATCATGTTAGTTATGATACACATTAAGTGCATGAATAAGATTACATTGGTTTTGTTTATGATCATCTAATTCATGACTACAAAGAAGATTTCATAGTGGTGTGAAAATCTAACCGAAACCAACTAATAATTAAAGTTGAAACGGAATCACTGAGACACATCTCAGGGATTCTCTCTAAATACCAGTTTAGGAACATGAATCTTACTATTTTGTTACATTGATTTCTAGACAGTTCTAGGCAGATTAGTTTATTAGAATAAATTAGAACAAAATAGAATAATGTCGTGGTTTAGCCCCACTCGGCAACTAAGCACCACGCAGCCGCTCGCTCACCCTCCCCCTCCCCGGTGGGATGGGGGAGAGAATCGGAAGGGCAAGAGTAAGAAAACCCACGGGTTGAGATAAGAACAGTTTAATAATTGAAATAAAATAATAATAATAGTAATAATGATAATAATAATAATAATAATTGTAATGAAAAGGAGAACGAGAGAGACAAACAAAACCCAGGGAAAAGAAAACAAGTGATGCAACCGCTCACCACCCGCCGACCGACACCCAGCCAGTCCCCGAGCAGCGATCGCTGCCCCCCGGCTAACTCCCCTCGGTTTATATACTGAGCATGACGTCATATGGTATGGAATAGCCCTTTGGTCGATTTGGATCAACTATCTTGGGCCGTGCCCCCTCCCAACTTCTTGTGCACCTGGCAGAGCATGGGAAGCTGAAAAAGAAAGTCCTTGACTAGTCTAAGCATTACTTAGCAACAACTAAAACATCAGTGTGTTATCAGCATTCTTCTCATGCTAAATCCAAAACACAGCACTATGCTAGCTACTAGGAAGAAAAGTAACTCTAACTCAGCTGAAACCAGGACAAATAAAAAGAATAAGCATGGCTTACATTAGTAGTTTATTTTATAAACTTGATTGTAGATAGGTGAATGTGACCAACTGGCTGCCAGAAAGCCAAAGAAAGAATTTTAGTTTATAATTCAAAAGGAAACATTCAAGAAGTTTTATTCTGAGAGGCAACTGCATGCACATTCAGAATTTTATATTAAACTTAAATCCCACTATTTCTTCCTAATTACCCAAGAGTAGCATGTGTCTACTCTTTTAGAATGTAATCTAAATAATTTCATGTTTAACACCAGAAGCTGTTCCTTGTGTCGTAAATGACAACAGCATTTTAGTTTTTTATTAAAAGAATGGCCAATCTGATATTTCTGCCAGTGTTTGTAGTTTATCTGCTCATAAGGAGAAAGTTGCAGCATAAAGTTGCAGCCTGTCCTTACGTGAAGGAACAGTGGGGCTTTTCTGTTCTGTGCCCGGTTCCTTCTTCCCGTTTCCTTGTGGAAATGGACAGGGTGAGCTTGGGCGACTGAAGTCAGAATGGGCACAGATAAACTTTACTTTGTTTCTTTAATTCTTGTGAGTAGGGGAAAATATAGATATTTTTTTTTTTTTTTTTTTTCTCCCCCCGGGTTGTCTGGATTCACAATTTCCTATTCTCTTCCACCAGCTTACCATCTGCAATGCGATTTCTTGTTTGATGTATGCATCTTGTTTCTAATTGCCCTGGTTTTCTGGGGGAAGATTCTTCCTGTGTGTTCAGAATAATGCTTCCTTTTGTTCAGTCTGTTTAAAAGCTATACCTTTTGTTTCATCAGAACTTCTTATGAGCTGAAATCCTGATTCCACTAAGTCCACAATTCTTCCCGAATTCAATTTTTTAATCTCTCATTTTTAAAGCCTTAGTTATTACATACATTTGAATCCTAATACCACGCAACAAAGCGTTGCTTCTTTTGAAAAGTATCTGCAGAGATGGCTTTCTCCTTTCTGAGTTTTCAAATACTGTTGCCAGATAGCTAATTAATTTTGCATTATTAAAGGCGTGTATTCCATACAAATGGCCTCTGTATTAACAAACAATGGTAGCATCTGATGACCTTGCTATTCTATAAGTGAGTTGTTTCTCTATTGTAAGTCTCTTGGTGTATAGAAATGTTTGCCGCATTTGTGGTGACATACCCCAGAAGCAGACTGTCATCTCAACAATTTAGAGAACAACTAAGATTTTCTTTCAGTGTTGTAAAAATAAGAATAAATAGAAATAGTCAGAATCTTTGCACGATGTTTTCCAAAGATGAATGTTTTATTATTAAAGTATGAAGGCTTTGGGGAACTAATGGAAGAAAATCCTTACAAGAAGAAAATTGCTTCCATCTTGTAAGCAAGTTTAAATTGGGGCCTTTTCTTGTAATGAGAAGTAAGAGTAGCTATAGTGAAAGACCATTCAATGGGATACGTCTCCCGTAATTGCATTCCAGTGTCGGTCCTTTTTCGCGGAGCATCCTTATTTAAAGAAAATAAAGATAAAAAGGTCGGCACTCTTGCTGAAAAATAAATCCTGTGTCAAATGTAGCTTTTAGAAATTATAAGTTTGAAATCCATTATGGGCTTTTGAACTGTGCAAGGGAAAGCTATCCTGATGTTTACAGTTAGTTATGACTCTTGACCAAGAGGTTCTTAGCTTTACTGTGTGTTGTTTGCTATATATTTTCAATCTATGGTTCTAATTTTCTATTAAATATTTTAGAAAAAGTGTACAGCAATACAAATACTTGAGTTATTCCAAGCATGTACGGGGGGCGGGGGGGAAAGAGAGAGGGCTAAAGCAAAGCAGATCCTGCCTTTAGACCCCCAACAAATCCAGTAAGTCTGATGGTGGTGTCTCTTTCAGCATGGGAAAGCAGAAGGATCCTAGAAATTCTGTAGTACCTCTGAAAAATGCATTTAAAAAAAACATACACACAAAATATAAGAGAAGGCTATCTTCTTCTTGTATAATGAATAGCGAAAGATTTTATTGAAAAGTTCTCTTTAGTAAAAATGTGGATATTTATAATACCCAAAACTTCAAGAGTATGGAAATATGCCATTTTGTATTACTGACAGTTCTTCTGATGCTCATTGTCAGAGCTGCCTCGAACCTTCCACAACCGCTACATTTCATGTACAGGAGAATGGAGAAAATTTGTATTTACCTCTAGCTGTTTGTTTATACATTTAGGTATTTGTGCCTCTGTGTTTATAAACACATGACAAAGAAATCCTTTTTTTACTTTGCATGTGTTCTGCACTATTTTTATGTGGTGGTTTTTACTTACAAATAGTTTTGCAGTATGATGTGGGTGGCTTTATGCAGAATACCTTACCTCAGACAGACAAAATCTTTGTATGCCACCTCCCCCTCACCTCCAGTGCTTTTCCTACTGCGTTCTTCCAGCTCAGTTTAGCCCAGAACAGAAGGTATTTTTCAAAAGAAAAGTAGTTATGTGATTCCTCAGTGAGATTAGGCTAGAAGAATGGGGATACGGAAGATTTGACAGAAACACGGGTGCCTGAAGATTGCTGACTTTTTTGTCCTTGTTTGAATATTCTTATTTATACTTCACACTGAAGTGATCAGCCATCGGCAGGGTTACATATTAACGGTGGAGCAGCGGGAACGCTTGCTCATTTGAGGTGTGCAGGAGCTGCTACGACCTGCAGATGCTTTAACTTCATTAGCCTAAATAGGTGCCTATGTTTTGAAGAAAGCTAAAGTTCTGTTTAAAATTTAAGCCAGTGGCTTCACAGCTGAAATGCATCAGAATTGCATATTCTGCTGTTGCTGAAGGTGTAGCTAATACAGCTATTAGCAGAGGCTTGACCATTCACTATAAAATTACCTTTTATAGTGAATGTTCTGTCGGCAGGCGTGGAGTTTAGTTGTGTTCCTGGTCTCCTGCTGTCTCAGGTATTATTCAAGTGTTGTTTTTTTACATATGTGCACAGTAGATGTTGGCTGCTGATGTTGCTGGTGTGTTGTGCTTTTTGCTTGGATGGGGTTCACCTGCCTTGAGTACGCACACCAGTACGGGGGTACGCAGTGTAGTCACAGCTCTCTCCACGGCAGTCTGGTAATAGTGCTTATTTCAACAGTTTCTTATTAATTTCATCTTGTTGAGACTTTAACGGGAAATGGTCTGTGTTTTCCCGTTGTACTGTAACTAGTTTCTTCTCTGGGATTTCAGGAAAAAGGAGTCTGGTGTGTGCCCTAACATCAATGTGCGTACAGACCAGCCTGTGTTTTGGTATAAGGTGGTTTTCTGCCACTTGTAGGATGCGTTGGTGCTGCTTATAATAGGACGTGCAACTAACTGTCTACTTGAAACTATTTTCTGGTGAATTAACTTTCCTTTTTATGCGATTGGTATCTCTGTAAGGCCATGTAATATTGAAACAAATTCTGTCAGACAGCTTCTGAGTATTCTAATAATCAAGATAAACTTACTCTTATTAGGTCGCCTGTAAACAAAGCAGAGATAACTACAATACTTATCTTCAACCGCTGTGCACGTGCCGTCATGTAACACTACCCACGTATAAACACCAGTGTTCCCAGACCCGTGGTGCTATCAGAGTGGACTTCTGTTCAAGTCGATGCAGTTTCAGTTGCCTGAGGCACGTAGTTAACCAGGGTTGACTTTCCAGTGACAGCTTTTTCAAATAGAAGTCTTCCGTAGAGATTTTGTTCTAAAGGCCTTAGTTCTTCAAATCTGAAGCATTGCTTAATGTATGCGTAGAGGACACCCACAGCTGATACGTGTCATGATTCCACAGAGTCCTACAACACAGGCGGCAGAGAGATGTTTTTGTAAAAAGATGCCTAATTTCTTACCAGTGATGTTTCAAGTGCTTTTGGAGGCTGATGGCTATCCTCAGGTAAAGGCTGGGGAAAGAATGAGCTTTATAGTCGTTGCTTCACAAGTGAACTCAGAAAATAAGATACTCTTGAGGATTTTGGAAAAGTTCATGAAAGCTTTTGGAAATTCTAGAAGGTTTTTATCCAGAAGGAAAATGTTAGGTTTAAATGTGTAGTTTCCTGGTCTTAGCTGTAGCTTGGTGGCTAGGAAACAGGGACAGGCGAGGTGAAGCTTCAGAGATGCTGTCCTTTCATACCTCGTCTCTGCTTGCGGGAAAAATAAATTAAGTAGAAGGTAAACCAGCAGTTGGTATTTGAATCTTCCTTTTTTGGAATAGAAGATTAATATCCTTTAATTTTCTGTAAAATCTTTAGTGTTTGAGGATTTTGGAAGAATAACAAATACTAAAAAAAAAAAAAAAGAATCTTGTAATATTCTCATTTTATAGAGGGAAACAGAGGTACAAAATAGTAACCCATTTCTCTGGCTTTATCAAAGACAAAGCATGGAATAGAGGTGGCAATAACCAGGATTCCTGAGTAACAGAAATGCTAATGCTGAAGATAATTTACAGAGATTTCGTAAATAAACGAACTTGTCTGTAAGCAAAGAATGGTGCTGCTGTTGTAACTCTTCTGAAATGGTACCTGTTTCTTGAAATGGATGTTAATAATCCAGGGGAACGAGTGTTGGGTCAGGGAATTGCATGCTACAGTACTGTCCTCAGTAAGCCTGCCAGTTCTTTTTGTCTTTGATCATAAGCTCCTTCTGTGTATACTGTATAACAAATAGAAGTCACAGAGAGATGGATGACTTCAATCAAACTTAATGATGACAGTTTCATTCCTGAGCGTGGCAGCATATTTATTTATATCTACATATATATACGTGTGTGTGTTTAAAAAACAAAAAATTAAAAATTACTTTTGGTTTTGTCTTTTAGAATCTGCTTTCTTGTGCTTCTCTTTTTCAGCCGAAAGGAAAATTGTCAAAATAAGATGCGACTTCAAGATTTTTGTCTCAGCTCTCCCCCCTTTGGTGCTTTGGAATGATACTGTTTGTGACTCCTTTCATTTGTTTCTCAGCGTCCTTCTCTTCCAGTCTTTGATTGCTATCTAGTCAGATAGTATTTACCATAACATTAAAGCAAAAGCAGGTTCTGTCTGATGTGCTTGAATGGGAGATTTTGGAAAATGATGTGTGTAAGAAAGCGATGTTCTTTGCAAATTAGTCATAATCTCCTTTGAGTTTAAACAAAACATGAACCCGCCTTCCATGCTCGCTTCCCAATGTGAACACCAAGTACTCCAAAGGAAACCCAAGATAACTCACTACTGACAGAATCTTAAGGATTTTTCCATCTGGAATAAAAGATTTTTGTAGCTTGACAGAAAATCAATGCTTTCTCATTCTTATTAGGCCTGTAGCAACATCATCTATAGACATCGCTACACCAGGGAAAATTTCGTTTAAAGTTCCCATCATCGCAGCCATACTGCTGCTAAGAAATCTTGGGATTCCTCATGCAGATGAGGTTCCCTTAGTCCTCCTTGTGCTGGCAGCATCAGGATGTCTCATGAAGGGCAGGTTCCCATGGTCTGATTAGTTGCTAACTCTTCAAACTATATCTCCTTGGAAAAAACTGACCTCTGTTTTAAGTCTGACTGTGGGAATGCAGCTTTGTCAGTGTTAACTCTTTCAATATTGCCAGCATCTGTACCTCTGCAGGAGTGGTAAATACAATGATTTACATTGTCAAAGTCCTAGAACAACATGGCAGAGTATAATCTCTTGTGTATTTTGGCAAAACACATCTGTTACCACTGGGAAATCTTTTGCTTATACTTGAAGTGCTGAGAAGGTAATCAACTAATTTTAGCAGTTGTTTGAGTAGGAATGTTCTTGTGTGTGCATGAGCTTATCACAAAGGCATTCTCGTTATAGTTTGAATGTGAACACATGAAAGCTATTGGCAATAACTAATAAAAGTAGTAAGAGGAGCGAGAGATTAGGGAGAGGCTGTCTCTTTTAAAAGAAAACATCATTGAACTTCAGCTGCCTGCTAAGCGCTTCCTTGGGGGGTAGCTCGACACTTTTTGTGTCTGACCCAGCAGTCTGAGCACCATGAGACCGGAGTGGCAAGAATCAGGCTGTGGTACGGTTTCTGAAGAGAGGAAGGAGAGAACAGGCAGCCCTTGAAGAAGCCTAGCATNGAGAAGGTAATCAACTAATTTTAGCAGTTGTTTGAGTAGGAATGTTCTTGTGTGTGCATGAGCTTATCACAAAGGCATTCTCGTTATAGTTTGAATGTGAACACATGAAAGCTATTGGCAATAACTAATAAAAGTAGTAAGAGGAGCGAGAGATTAGGGAGAGGCTGTCTCTNTGAAGGGAATTACTAAGCAGAGCTAGGGACCATCATAGACTAACAAGTATAAATGTAAGCCTGAATTTATCAGCTAAAGCCAGGCACATTTGAGTGCGCGTGTACGAGAGATTCTTGCTAAAAGCAAAGAGTGAGCGAGTGATATATCGCTTGGTGCTCTTTAAAAGAAAATGGTTGCAATCCATATCATTTTGCTGTCAAATGTGTTTGAAAAATAGAAAGCATACGTTGGATGTACGTTCTGCAAATAGTTATCAGCGGTATTCCAGAAGTATTTGGTTTGGAGGGTTCCTTGGAATCCACCAGTCAAATCTACGTGTCTTGAGTTACCTTGAAATTGGCTGTCATTCTATGATCTGGTAAAGCGAGGGCATTGCAGAGGTTAACTTTAGCCTGGCAAAGCCTGTCGTCCTGTTGCTCCCAGTGGAGAGAGTCTTCCAAAGGCGTTAATTCATCATCTGTAAAAATGAGTATTTTGCTAATGTTTTAGAGGCACTACCTCTCTCTGTGGTCTATAGAAGGCTAAATTTAGTCTGTAGTCCTTTGAACTTATTCACTGGTGTATTTAAGCAAATCCTTGATTCCAGAAAGGGATTCCTTTTACCTCTCGGTATACGGACACTAGCCTGATGATTGCAGTTGCATAAAAGATGACTACTGAGAAGGGTTCCAGATTCTGATTTTTTTATTTTGTCTGTTGTCCTTTGTATGGTTTTAGGAGATTTCATTGTATCCTCTTGATTCCACTGAACAAAACTGTAAATCCACCAGTGCAAAGGTGTAAAATATTCAGGTTTTCTTTTTGCAATCCTACCGCATGAGGGAAGCTCCTAGTAATTGCAGGAGGAAGCGAGTAACTTCAGGGTCAGGTAGCTCACCACCTCTAACTGATGCTTTACTAGAACAAAATGTGGCAGGAGAGTAAAGTGCAGGAGCTGCAGCAAATTAGACTCAGTGGCAGCAGTTAAGAGTTGCAGGATGAAAGCAAACTATGGCCCATTTGTCTGGAAGTCTCTTTGGGGTTCAGTGGTATGAGTGGTACTCTAAAAATGTAAAATGTTATTACATGCTATTAGAGAAGGATTCGGCTCAGCATGCATTAGAGCCAGTGGCTGCGACAAGTGAACTGTGTATTTAAAGGGTGTGCTGTTAGGGCCCCCCTCTCGTGTTCACTTACCTTGTATTTATGCGTATTACTGTTGGTGATGGGCAGTGATGTAAAGGTTAGTCTTCACAGCAGATATTCTGTGATAATCTTCTTCATGGGTTTTTGTCACAGCCATACCTTGCCTCCTCACCGATTCTTTTCTTTTTTTTTTTTTCCTGGTTTTGTACCTAAATAATCTACTGTCACCATGCACATGTTGTTGAGTCTCGTAATTGAAGCAGACCCATAGCTGACTCCCACACCAAACTCCCAGCGTTCAGCCATTGTGGCAACCTTGTTATTCCACTTGGTTTTCAAATGCCACATCATCACACTGAAAAGCTCACTGTCTTTCTTGTAATTTTTTTTTTTTTCCCCCCTTGTAGAGCATGATGAGTGTGGCAGTGAACAGCATAACTGTGATGAGAATGCAATCTGTACTAACACTGTCAGGGGACATAGCTGCACCTGCAAACCTGGATATGTGGGGAACGGGACCATCTGCCGAGGTAAGTCTGTTACTCTAGAAACACCGTAAGAGTGGCAGACTCTATTAATATTTTCTGACAGTCACCGACGTTCTGGTAACTTGTGATGGCTGGATTCTGTTAATGATTCGCTGTAAGATCTATCATCTGGCAAACAGGGTATGCATGGAGATGATGGGAATTGCTTTGTGCATAGCTCCTCAGCAAGAAGGAAATATTTTTGGAAGGCTAGAAGGAAAGTACTTTTCATTTACTGTCACCGAATACTGTTGTTTGAGCTAGTATCATTCAGCCATTAAGTGATGTTCATTGTTGTATAAACTGTGGCTGGTATGTGCTATCACCTTTGGCTTTTAAATTTTAATCAGATGCCTTTTAAATTAGGATCATTGTCTTTTATGCTAATATAATATGGTTGTCCTTTGAGTACTTGCATCAGAAAAGGGATTTTTTTTTTTTTTTTTTTTTTTTTTTTTAAATCCTTCCCTTTAAACGGGTTTTTTGACGTTTTTTCCTTTTTTAAATCCTTACCTTTAAACGTGTATTTTGAAGATTTCTCAGTTATGTAAACAAGAAATACTGATAGCCAGCCATGCTTTCTGTGGAGTGGTAAGTCATTTACTGAGGGTGGTTTTTTTGGTTTTGTTCCTGTAGAGGAAGAGAAGCAAATATGTTATATAAAGACAGAGGAGGGAATATATTAACTGATTGGCTTAATGAGGGCTGTGTCATGAAGTACTATTGAGTTGTAACTCCTGTTTATGAATTACATTTGTCTCATAACAAGCTATTTGTTGTCTTTTCTGGGCTTGTAGACTTTCTGACTTTCTAAACAGAATTGCAATAATGGAAAACTAACTTTTAATTTTTTTGAAATGATAACTATTGAAATTGAGGTATGTACTGGGTAAAATATTCTGTACGTAGTTTGGGGGCAGAAGAGGCTGGATATTAATTTTCCAGACTGTTGTAAATTGGCCAAGCAGTTCCTTAAAGGAGAATGAAGATTGGTGTCATTCTTGTTTCAAGCTGAAGTTCTTCACCGAGATTAGCCTCTCATCTGCTGAATTAGCATATACCATCTGATTGCTTTTTGCTATGCCTTTCTTTGGGTACTGTCCATCTGCACAAGAGCATCCCTGTATTTGAAAACTGTAAAATGGTTTGTAAGGATTTAAGAAGGAACACAGAAATGTTACAAAAATAGTGGGCAAGCTAAGCCTTGGTCTGTCTATATTAAAGATGAAGAGGTGATACTGGGGAGAACTCATTGTAATATGTTTTCAGTCTTTGATTACAGTGAATGTAAATTGCAGCATAGGCAACGATAGTTTCAGGGAAGCCTGAGTGAACAGCCTGTTTCTGTTTGACTGGTTGTTTGGGTGTTTTTTTTTGGTTTTTTTTTTTTTTTTTTTCCTGAGGGTAATACAACAAGTCAAACCCTTAATCGTATTTCTTTGAAACAAGGATGTTTGGATTAGTTCATAAAAATCATGTTTTCACACTGGTTTTCTTCATTTGCACACCTGGATATTTGATTCGATGTGGCAAAAACTCAAAGCGGAACTCCTACTGCATATTTATTAATCCAGTAACGTTGAAGTAATGAAATTGCACTGGAGAAATGCAATAATGTTTTTACCCTCAAAGTTCTGTTGAAATCTGAGTTGTGGATAAAATATATATTACATACATTTTATAGTATGCCTTGAATCGCACACATGAACGTAGTTATAGTTGTCGTGTTGAGATAGGAGTACGTGGAAACAGAGGAAACAAAGCGCGTTCTGATATTCTGACTGGGAAGCATAAATTGAAAAGAAAACTGGAGATTACAGGCAAGTGGTTTGCGGTCTAATAATTATTAAAGTCACTAGGGATAAGAATGATCTGTCACTACATAGAATAGTTACTACTGCAAACTAGCCGATATTAGAATTGTGTGCATTTTAGTAAATAGTAGAACACTCAATGTAAAGTGGTCTGAGTTTCTGAGCCTGTGGTTCTGTGGTCACTTGAGATTTTTACAAGTTTGGACAGCTAATTTAAAAAACGTTCCCATTCTACCCATGGTAACACCAGAAACATCACTTTTCCCCCTTTTTTTACCAAGTTTAACGGTGATACCGTGTGAGTGGAATCTGGCTAAAAATGAACAGATAACAGAAAAATTATCCGTTACCAGTCACATAGGTTTCATTGCACAAGTGCTAGGGTTGGCACAGGGAAAGAGAGGTGTGAACGTGTCAGGACAACTATAAACTGCTTATGTTGTCTTGTAGTAATTTGGGCGTTTTATCTTCAGGCGAAATAAATTGGAAAAAATAGATATAAGCCAAGGTGATAAGTTTAACCTAATACCTTCTGAAGATATGATAAACATTTCTCCTTGAGTCATCTGTAAGTGCTTTATAAATGTTTACATGTTACGGATGTGTACATACACAAAGCAGTTGTTCCAGCTACTACTGAAATAACATCTCTGTAGTTCATTAAGAAATCTTATTAATATTGTCCAGAAAAAACATAGAGAAATGATAATTTTATGGTAAGAGAAAAGGACTGACCTTGTGCCTGATGCTGCATTCTATTTCAACAATCTATTTTAGCAATGCTATAAAAAATAAAATCAGAGTAATGTTCCTCTTTGACTTTACTGGAGAACACTGTGACAGCCTTTGTAAAAAACCCAGAATACTGTTATTTGTACTTTAGAAAAGAAAATGTATGTGTAGTTAAATTAAATTGCATGGTGAACTACTGGTAAACATAATGAAATTACTCTGGCAGGAATTTGTGATGTTTGCATTTTTTATGAAAAGTATGGAGAAATAAAAAGGACAGACCTAATCTGGAGATGAATATTATGATTGTTGGGGGTTTAGACATAAAAACAAAAAACAAATGTTGAAGAGGAAAGCAAATATTTTTAAAAATAAAAATCTGTATAATCAGGCTGTCACACTTCTTGAGTAGAAAAATAAATTTCATGCATAAGGAATTGCTTTACCGTAAATGTGGTAGACTAGACTATGTAATTAAGGACTGGGTTGTGTCAAACTAGATGGGGAAACTGTCATGAAGGAAGGTGGTGGAAAAGGATGCAGACTGAGACCAAATGCACTTCTGCATTAATATAAATATCGCTGTAGTTGAAGTGACATAAAAATGGAAAGAGAAGTGGAGATGAACACAAGAAAGTCTTTATAAACACATAGTTACCAGTATATAGACAGTGAGACTATATAATGGAGTAGAGACAAATCAGACTTATTTTCTATGAGTGTGTTGTGGTTTAACCCCAGCCGGCAGCTAAGCACCATCCAGCTGCTTGCTCACCCCCGCTCCCGCCCGGTGGGATGGGGGAGAGAATCAGAAGAGTGAAAGTGAGAAAACTTGTGGGTTGAGATAAGAACAGTTTAATAATTGAAATAAAATAAAATAATGATGATGATGATAATAAATTGTAGTGAAAAGGGAAACAACAATGACAAAAAAGAGAGGAACAAACCCAGGAAAAACAAGTGATGCAACCACTCACCACCCGCCGACCGACGCCCAGCAAGTGCCTGAGCAGCGATCGCTGCCCCCCCGCCAACTCCCCCCAGTTTCTATACTGAGCATGACATCATATGGTATGGAATAGCCCTTTGGCCAGTTTGGATCTGCTGTCTTGGCTGTGCCCCCTCCCAGTTCCTTGTGTACCTGGCAGAGCACGGGAAGCTGAAAAGTCCTTGACCAGTGTAAGCACTGCTCAGCAACAACTAAAACATCAGTGTGTTATCAGCCTTCTTCTCATGCTAAATCCAAAACGTGCACTGTACCAGCTACTAAGAAGAAAATTAACTCTATCCCAGCTGAAACCAGGACAGGATGTTCTTGATTTTGCTGTAAGAAGTGGGCTTTAGCACCTCAGGAAGACACTGAAATTTTGGTGATAGATCGGAACAGAATGAGGCTGAGGTGAGCTGAAATGACAAGGCAGGACAACGCTGTGCCATCACCATTAGTAAATTTGACAGAGAGCTGGACCCAGAATCGGATAGATTATATCTTAGGATTTCTTCAGAAAATGAAAAGTAAAATAGGGACATCTTTGCTGGAAGAAATTAAAGCATTGAAGGTAGAGGACAGAGGTATAACTAGTTGAGCAGAGAGAGATCTGAATCTACACATTTGTTAAGTTGCTCTTTTCTATGAGGGAAACTTTGAAAAAGTTCAAAAGAACTAAGAGTGATTCAGGAAATACAAAAAGTTGTAGGTGGGTAACGGGAGACCCATGCCGTGCTCTTTTACTGGAACTTTGTAAATGAATTATAGAATTCATAGGTGAGGGTGTGAAATAAGGACAATTGCAGCAATTTCACTAAGCTTCAGGATAGGATTTAATAGTGCAGCATAGAGGCAATTAACTTAGGGTAGAAGGGAAAGGTGATCAAATTTGGTTTAGCAACTGAATGTTCTAGTTTAAAAAAAAAAAAAATAAATAATAATAAAAAAAGTGTGGTGGGCAACAAATGACTACCTGGTACAACATAGCACTTTGCAGCGTGCCTGTCAGGATGGACCTTGTGGGAAATCGGTGTTTAGTGGCAATGGTTAGATGAAAGAAGTCTTAGTTTTCTAGGACAACCAGGTTTATGAATAACCCGTCACCTGCAGACAAGGTTGTGTGTGCGAGAGTAAAACTGTCGTGTATAAAATGAGTAAAACTCGCTGTCATTACTCTAGCTGAAGAACCGGGGATATTGAATAGAGAGATAAATACCACATTTAGACTCTAGAGCCTCTTGGTCTGTGTACTATTGCAGTGTTTCTGTGTGGAATCTTGGCAGGGCTTGAATCTGGGAGGCTGAAAAATGTGTACAGGGAAAACGTCTTTCTCTGCTTTTTGTCTTGGTAAGTTCTAGTTCCAGTTCCACTTGGCAGCCTTGCACTGCGTGCTGTAGAATTGACATGTTGAAGTGGCATGTGCCATTTGTTAAAACATAAAGGACCTCGTGCTCCACCATCAACTTTACCTTAGCGAGGTGGAAGCTGGAGAATATTTGCTGTAGGACGTACAGTCCTACAGTTTATCAGAAGTTTATTGTAGAGCTTGTGCCTTGTACCACTGACTGAAGTCAAAGAAAGGAAGCAAGGTATATTAAAACATCAGCAGGTTTCCTAAAATAATTGGTGACATTTAGGATGAAATGCCTTCAAACAAACAAACAAAACCTCACCCACCAGATTTTGTAGGAGCTATAGATATGACTTTTCAGCGTGAGCAATGTGCAAGTCACCATCAAGGTTTTGTTGCGATCAGTTGTTTTCTTTCGTAGAAGGAGACCTAGATGCGGTACATGAGCCTTGTCCTAGCTCTTGGTATTTTGTTCCAAATGTTTGTTTTAAAGTATAAATTCTTCCTGTAGAAGTCCTTATATATTATCAGAAAAATCAAAGTAGCCTTGAATATACTTGGATGGTTAAACAGGGGCGATTCTTCTGAAACATGGACAAGGTGTGTTTGCTAATCTTTTTTTCATGTATCTCCGTATTGGGGAACGAACAGAAGTCTGGCACTTAAACAAGTGCAAATATTTTTCATTGTACTTCTATATTTTACTTGTACAGTCTGTCTACCAGGTAAATTTAATGTGCTATTAATATCTCATTTAGTGGTTTCTACGGAGTTGCAGATTTATTGGAATGATTAAATGAGGTGGATTTAGTTACAGTCATAAACCTTAAAGCAAACGTGTGTAATATGACTGATGCCTGGGCAGAGAAACATCAGGAATTGTGAAATAAAAATCAAAATGGTGTTTATTCTAATTGCTATTCAGGCTGTGGAATGGCTTATTTCTGCCAGAGTATAGAATATGATTCCCCGCCCCCTTATATTCTTCTGCAGCAGTTCACAGGAGACACTTAAGGGTTTACAACTCAGCGTATGGTGGAGTCCTGAAGATGAAAACCATTATTTTGAAGTGGCTCAGTTCTTCTGGTGTAATCTGGAAGTCCAGATTAGATTCTTAATCGTGCTGTGGTTCTTCGTATATATTTGCCTTGGAAGGTGTGTTTGGGAGTGTGGTTGTTACTGATGAACTTACTGTTCACTTCATGAATAACTTATTGGGAACCTGATATGAGAAGTGACCAGATTTTGAACTCTTATCTTTTATAAGGTAATGGGAATGCTCATATGGAATCTTTATTCATAATGCACTCAGAATGTTTACTGACCACCAAAGTACATCACAGGCTTGAAAATTGCTTCTGTTCGATGTAAATCAGTAAGTTGGCCCAGTTTACACTGGTTTAATCACCAATTGTAACTAGATGTTTAACAAATGGCAGTCTGAGAGCTTTCTTTCATTGCAGTTCTCTTCTTTGTTTCCAAGCAGGTATTTTTTAAAGTAATTCTTAGCCTGAAATATATTTAATAATCTGAAAGACGTGTCCATGAAAGAAACTGTGTATCTTCCAATGTGTAGCCAGTGTAGTGATGGTGTAGTAAACAGATGACTGAAGACAAAGAAATTTTCATCTGTTATGAAATTTCACCTGCCATGAAAAATACCCAAGAGTATTTTTAGTAAGAGCTAAAGAAGAAGAAGAAGAAAAAAAAAAAAAAAATCAGTCTCTCTGGTTATTTCTGTGCTGGGTTGTCTGCTTTTTTTGTGTCCCTTTTACATTGACATCAGCAATGCTAAGGTAGATTAACTTTAAATGCCAGCAATGCGAGACAGTCAGACATGCTGATATCTTGATATTAAAGCATATCAGATCACTGTAAGGTGAACTGCCACTTAGGTTTATGTTTTTTGCATGTATGTGTGTCTGTTGGGGGTGGAGTTGAAAGCCTTTATGGAGCATTGGAGTGCACTATGAATAATATGTAGGCCAAGACTAAAGTGGAAAGGAACGAACAAGTCTTTCCCCATAGCCTCAGATTTTTGTAGCTGTAAGGCTTTGAATGGTTTATACGCCTTATCACGGCTTTAATTGCTGGTTTGCTGTAATAGTCACAGGTCTCATGAAAGAATATAGGAGTTGTGACTCATATTGAGATTCTGATCTTCATTCTTCACAGTCTTGAGCTTCGTGTAGTTTTTTTGTACCTAATACGTAGTGAATAAATCCCTGCAAAAGCAAATAGGCGCATTCACGTGCGTTTTGTTGCACGTGGGACATGCCACGGCAAGTGTAAGAGACTGGATAGTCATACTTTTTGGGTGAAGCATTCTAGATGTAACTGCTTTAATAATTTAAAACCGATATGCAGATATACAACAGCGCAATTAGAATTCTTATAGATTTTTCATTGTAAAACTAGCATGGTTGGACTCAGAATCAAGACAGTATGATTGAAGCCAGTAAATTTTCTATAGTCCTAACTCCACTGTATTAGTAAAAATGAAAATTTGACGTTTTAATGTAAGAATCTCTGTATTTTTGTTCCTGATTAGATAATTATCAAGTGTCATACATTCATTATAATTGCTATGTTTGTGTATTGGTTTTTGAGTTACATAAAGTCCTTTTGTAAATTATTTGCCACATAGATTCTAATCTCCTTCAGTTTTAATGTTGCTCTTTGTTTGGTTTTGGACTGTAATGGTTTAAAATAATTTTGATGAAATTAAGGTGATTTATGATAATTTTTTCTTACCCTTAAAACATCATCACCTAGATTCAGTCGTGTGAGATGTTGAAATTCAGGCATAATTATTTTTGTATTGGGAGCTAAGCTATACATATCTACCACTATGCGTTCCAATTTTACAGCCTCTCTAAAGGCACAATATTTCCTGCTGATTGGATCCTGTTCTGTGTGTGAGATTGTTCAAGATGATTTAGAATGCACATCAGTTATGGAAATAGATCATTTAGAAACCATGATTAATTTATCTTGTCAGAATCCAGATCTTGATCTCTTGGCTGTCACAGATTCTCTCTCTGCTCTAGATTTATAGCTAATTTAAAGAGAGTATAGCACTGATTTGTGCTTCCTGAGGAAGTGGTCCAGTCCAGAGAAACTGTTGTATCTGTATAAAAGGAAGGAAATGCTGTAGTTATCTGCAAGTGAAATATTTTAAAAAGTGATCTGAGAGGTTTTTCTGCTTGTATGAGTAAGTCCAAAGGGCTCAGCAGACCTACTCATAAATGTTTATGAGGGTTCCTAGGTTCAGATTCTGAACCGGGGATCCTCTCGTTGACTCAGTTGCTTATTGTCTCCTATTGCTTTGATTTACATTGGTTCATTTAGAGTCAGCGGTTCACTCTAGGATCAAGGTACTATATGGCATGTACGAAAGAATTACGAGGTTGATGACAAGTTAACAGATATGTTCCCCGTGATCTCCTGGGCAGTAAAACTGAGTTGTGTAGGAATGTGGGACTATTTCAATATTCATTGCTTTCTCTTTTAAAAGAGTAGTTAATAAAAGCAAAAATGTGAAGGTTTTACTTTATATTTAATGTCTGCACCATACATTGTGTTTATTTTCTACACTCTGTTCGAGGCCATCTCAGTCAGTAACTCCTGTTTGCAGCAGGCGCATCACCTCCCAGGTCTCTGTCACAGAACCCCTAGAGAAGCCCAATCCAGAGTCTCCTAAAGTCAAGAAGAAACTTTGCGATGCTACTAGAATGGTTCATTCATGTTACTCAAATTAGTACTTTTTTCTTGTAGTATTAAAATCTAAAATTTGAACAAAACTTATCGATTATTAAGTCCTCAAACATGCACTTCATTCAAAGAACTCATTTGCTATGCTCTGCTGGTTTTTTGACAGTCGAGCAATAGACATCATGGTCAGTCATTTGGTCTGCAGTACTGTCTGCTTTAAACTCGTAACTCTTACGATGCGTGAAACCCAGTCTGTTTAGATCTGTGACTCTCCTGGCCTTCCCTGGGAGCCTGCCATGCAATTATTTGGAACAAAGTACTTTCTTCCCCACCCACCATGAAAAAATATCAGTTCAATAAAAGCATCTTGAATATATCGTTGCACAAAGCCTACTGCAGCGTGGGCTTGACTCTGTGCCGCAATAGGAGTGTAATAGCAGCACCGAGCTCGCTCTCTTGTGAAATCAGTTACAGCGTGCAACCATTTCAGGATTAATGTATATGGAACAGGCACATTAAAAGGCAAGAGGATGCCAAAACCATGAAATTCTTTCTATTCCCTGTAGAAAATAACCAAACAATATTGAAAACTGGATATAAATACCTTGCCCAAATGTAAAATAAGAGCGTTGCAGTTACTGCTTTTGGCAACAGTGGTACTACTGCACTGTCACCCCAACGTGGAAGGAAGTACTTTATCACACGGCACGTAATTAATCTGGAGAGCCCTTGGTCACAGGGTGGTGAGAAGGCTAGACAGGGTGAAAAAGCTGCTGCACGTCATAACAGAAGAAAGTCCCAACCAGTGGGTGCACAGTCTTGGGTTTGAGGAAGGTCATGGGGAATCCTTAGGAAGTGTCACCAGATCCTTGCCCTTTTCTTTCCCTTGTTCTTTCCCATTATGGGCTGTAGTCAGAGAGAGGATGCTGGGCTGGTAGGCCCTCTGGAATGACCTAGTTGATTTATTTTCATGTTCTCTTCAGGCTGAGATTATTATTACAGTAATCCCTTTTGGGTAAGGATAGTATTAGCCATTTACTTATGTATTCTTTTATTTGTACAAAGGGGTCGCTGAGATTTTCAAAGGTGGTTTGTGGGGCTGTTCTTTACCGTAGCAGTGGAATAGACTCCAGCCAGAAAACTTCTTTCAGCCTCCTGTTCCTATGAATTTCCCACACTACAGTAAACCGAGGTAAAAACATTGAGTGATTTGTCAAACGTGACACATGCAGTCAGTACTGGATCCAGGATTTAAACTCTGTTACCAGACTGACAGGTCTGTGCCTAAACCATTGGGCTCTGATTTCTCCGCAAAAACTATCAAAAGTATTTTTAAAATACTGAAGGAATCAAACCAAAAGAAACATTAAGACTCCAAAATCAAGCATTTGGGGGTATTTAAAATTTAGGTCCCCTATTCAGTCTTAAGTCCCTTGCATCCACTGCTGAAATACAGTCCTCACTGATAAAATTACAGGTGGTGTGGGGTTTTTTTGATCCCTCTGCCTCATTCAGTGCACGGTATAGAGAGATCAATCAGTGAAAGAGATGAAGTCCCGAAAGTAGGTATTCAGTGTTTATTATTTTTGTCATTCATTGTGTGACCCTGTTACTATTAGCTACTGTCCCAGTCTTTGTACTGAATTTAGGATGTTACCAGGTCCTTCAGAAACCAATCTATATGGTTCTTATTAAATGATTGCGATGGAGTGAAAATGTACCTTAGCTGCCTTTACGTTAGCTCTCCAGTATCAGCGTAGCGTGGCGGTTTAGTTGTTCAAGCGTTTGTCCAGGTTTTCAGGAAAGCCTGTAGCGCGCGCGCGCTCTCATATTTTTCCATGACTTGAGGAGGATGACGTTACTCTTTGTGGTCTTGCCATTGGAGGAGGATGTGGGAAAAGGGGTTCAGTTCCAGGTTCCCAGGCAAGTGTGTTACAGTTGACTTTCCTCTCTGCAGCTCCTGCAGTTCTCGTCTTTCCGTTCCCTCTGTTCCCCAGCTGCATCCCTGTGGCTTTGTCCTCTCCTGCCTTGCTCTGGCTCGTGCACCGTTGTGAAACATGATGAATGCTGGAAGAATATTAAGAGGGTGTGATTGAACATTTACAAACTGAGATGATTCAGACACATGGCAAAAGGCATATCCTTCAAATCTGTGTCAAAATGGAGGCCCAGGGACAGGGCAGAGTCTAAAAAAAAAATTTAAAAAAATCTACCTGTTACTTAATTTGAGAAATAGATGGATTTTTTTTGCTGCAATGCAGCTTCTGCTAGGTATCTAGCACAGGCAAAACTTAATTACAAATGGTTTACTTGACCACGTTACTGAAAATGGTATTTTACAGTAAGGAACACTTGGATTGCCCTGCACGTCGGTATCGCTTACTTTGTTTGCATGAGTTACGTTGGTTGGCTTACTAGTTTTGGAGGTTGCATTTATTTGTTGAGCACTGGGAATGGCAAATCTGGAAGCCGTGCAGGATGTCTGATGGGACAATTTGCATATTTTTATCTGGAAGGATTCTCCAGTTCAACTGTTTCACAGTGGTGCTGGTGTTTTAGCCTCTGCAACATGCTGAAAAGTTGAGGCACCCCTGTGTGCGTATAGAGTTCTTATCTAAAGCGTTCAACGATAAAAATAATAAATGTGGCTATGCTAAGTGAGCATATGCTAAGTACAAGACTAATGGCAAGCTTAAACAGTATACTGCGAATGGTACCTGAAAGAAATGTTGCAGTGAAAAAGAATCTATTCCAGAACCTACTAAAAAAAAAAAAAAAAAAAAAAAAAAAAAAACAAAAAAACCCACAACCAAATGGTGCTTTGAAGATCGTATCATCAAAATGAATTATTAGGTGAATTCAGTACATGAACTATGAGAAGAATGTGAATTAAAATAGCTTAGAACACATTAAGTGCAGAGGGAATTAGAAGTTAAAGTAAACCAAGTAGAGGTGGGAATTGAAGGGGTCCCACTTTTCAACATGATTTAAAATTCAGTCATCCAAGAGTAAAAATGAACAATTTGTATGTCATAAAAACTAAGTATTTTTATTTAGGTATTCCTGAAGGGCCAGAGCTGCGTGACCTATGTTGTTATTCTGCCGATTAAATACTCAAGCATCTTAGTGTGTCACCTTGATGGTGCTCGCAGTTTTCTTTTCTTCTTTTTTTTTTTTGCTGGTGTGCCTAAAGACATGAATTGTCAGGCTGGATTTTTGAAGTTAAACTTCAAAACTGACTATTTATTTGAAGGCTACCTGCTACGCAGGCACATCAAGCAGGGCTTGGAATTTTAAATTGATGTAAAATTCACAAATGTACCTTTGTTGTTTAAAAAATAAAAGCAATATACATCCGTATCTTTGTGCACGTCCATCTTATCCGTCTTCCTCTGTAGCCTGTAATTATGTTGTAGCCTCAAGGGTATAAGTATATGCCTCCCATAGATTATGGGATGCATTTGCTGCCACTGATGAACAGACTGGATAACTGTTCTCAACTGTCACTTGAGCTATTAAAATGTATCCACCCATTCCCTTGAGCATATGATTGCACAGCGTCTGATGGCTTTGCGAAGGAGCTGCTGCGAGTGGAAACCCCTGGGATGGAATAAAATGGCAGTTGGGTGTGGAGCTACTAGAATACTTGCAGAGTTTAAGCGGGCAATATCCATTCCCCTGCATTAATTATAATGGTTTACGGATGCTCGTTAATATGCCACTTTTATTACCGAGACACATGGTTGTACTGCTTTCCTGACACCTATTATTTCCTCCCTCTGAACAGAACAAAGGAAACAATAGTCGTCTGACATTGCCATGACATACGTTCTCTCCCAATAAAAGATTGAGGTAATCAAATCAGTCCTGCATGCGCAGCGCAGCATTCCCTGAGCCTTCGGAGAGAGGCAAGTGAGAAAACTCTTAATGTGGTAATTTTAGACCTGACTGAGCAAGGTATGTGTCTAACTAAAAGTAAGCGATCGACTCCAATGAGACTACTTACATAATTAGGCACTTAGTTTTTTCGTTTCCTGCTGAATATGCTTTGCTGTGTTTATATCACACAGGTTAGAATAAACACAGCCGGTAAGCATTCGTCGTTTGCTGTGGGTATCAAGGGGAGGTTGAATTCATCGTTTCTGAAGAAAGGATAACTGAACGGCCAAATCCACCTATCGCTTATCTCTGAATCCTCGGCAAATAGAGTGGGCTTAGAAGAAGATTTAGAAACTAATTTTCAGTGACATCACAGAGAAGTAGTCAGAGACAAAATAAAAATGAGTGGGAATCCGTAAGCGGTTGCTAATGGTTATTGCCAAGTGGTTTTGAGTGCTCCGTTCTTTCTTTATTCTTTTACTGCTGTAAAAGCACTGGAATTCAGAAATAGATCGGATGTTGAGGTTTGATCCACTGAGTATTTGTACCCGTTGCGTTAAATGTTCATCGGGTGAAAGGAAAAGAAACAAAAAATCACCTGCGCGCAGCTGGAGCAGAGGACAGGCGATACACTTCCCATCTGAGGGCTGCTCGCTGCAACCAGCAACACGGGGAGTTACGCATCCTTGCGCTTGCTTTTCTGCTCCCATGTTTCCCACGTGCTCAGCTGTGGGATGAGATGGATAAAGACGGGAAACCTCTCTTGCTTCCCTTGCCACAGCAGTTTTTCTTTTTTTGGGAAGAAGCAGAGCTCTGGGTTTCATTTTTTTTAGAGTGAAGGAGAGTTTAACCCTCACACTTCCCCAGCTTCTGGACAAGGGCTTCAGCAGCAGAGAATTGCGCAGGGCATTGGTGATGACATGTCCTCCTCGCCTTGATTCGCATGGACCTGTGTGGCTTCAGGCCGGAGGATTTTTGTGGAGGTCAGTGCTTTCTGTGGGGCTCCCTGGCAGGCTCTTAGGGCACGTGGGCATGAGGACAGTGGGGTTGGGGAGTCCCGCAGAGCCTGAGGCAGCTTGTCTTCTGCTTATTCCAGCCGACAGCACTTCATTCTGTGCCAGAGGTTTAGGCAGTGTCTCAAGGCTTCTGTACAAAACGCAGGTGCCTGTCAGAGTTCAAGGAGCGGCTGGATGACGCTCTTAGTCATATAGTTTAGTTTTAGGTAGTCCTGCAAGGGGCAGGGAGTTGGACTTGATGATCCTTATGGGTCCCTTCC
>VYZW01054994.1:4331-24168 GCA_013401315.1 Balaeniceps rex
CAGCTATCAGTAATAAACCAGGGAACTGTACCGCTGTTTGCTGTCCTTTCATAAATGAAAGGGGGCGGGGGGGAGAGAGAGAGAAAATAACTGATTAGTTGCTATGACAACCTGCACAACTCTACATGACAACCTAGACAAGGACTCAAATCAAGTGCACTATGATTTCAGATTTACTAAAAATCTGCACAGTGCTAAGTCACAGCCTAACTGTCCTAAACAAAGAGATGATTTCATCTGTTCTCTCATATAAAAACCTTATTTGCACACTGGACAGTTCTCTGAAGCTATATAGTACATCAGATTTCAGGAGGGCAAATGGCAACTTGACTTAATCAGAAACCATCAGGAGAGCTGCATCACACCACTTTCTTCTTCAGAGTATATGAAAATCCAAGAACTGTGTTACAGGAGCTTTTAGTTAGAGCAGCACAGAGCCTCAACTGTAAGACTCTTACATTTCGGACTTTCAAATTCTTAAATTTGCCCTTTACTTAAAAAAGTCAATGATTTCACCAAGAAAGTTTGATTAGTTTCTTTTACTTTCTGTAATGAAGTGCCATCCTTTTTACACTTGAAAGGATCTTTGTAATAACGCAACATTGATCTTTTGAATACAGATGAGCTAACTTAGATAATAGGATTTGGTACCCGAAATAAAGGGTTTCTGAGCATATATATCTAAGGCTCCAGTGCCATCAAGAGGATTTTGAAGATAAAGCACCTTTCATGAGCAAATGTTTAGATTTAGCATTGCAACAATACTCTTTAATTTCCATTATATTTGTAGGTGATTTTTCAATGCGAAGAAAAATTCCATGACATAACTGAGAATGTAATAAACACACACACAAGCAAGTGATGATGTAGAACCAGCCATAAAGAGGTAACACAAAGAAAGAAGCAGCCATCAGCAGCTCCCATGGATAAGCGTTTGGGAGCTTTTCTTCTTTTTGGTAGTCCTCACCACACCACAGTGCCTAATTTATTAACTGTAGTAACATCTGGGGAACAGTTTGAGAAAAATGTTAACAGCATTTTCCTATACAGAAAGGAAAATGAGGAATTTTTATTTCTTTTTAATATATCTGTTTCTATATTTAAAATACAGAAACTGTGCCAACAACAGTGCCCAGCAGAAAACTGACAACTTACCTGTGTTCCTAACAAATAACCACCACTCATGGTTTCCTTGGAGTGCCTAAATACAAATCCATCATTTCCAGCAAACAGAGCACAGAATTGGGTATGAAAATACTTGGATTTTCTTCCCAATTGCACTACAAGCTTGTTGCATTCACTTTCTAGCCAGTGTAACAAACCTGCACTTTTATTTATCCATCACCTTCTTCCTTCTGTTCATTTACTTTCACAACCACCATGTGGCAGCAGCAATTTTTTGTTATGTACTTATAACACATTTGTATTGCTAGGTCTGTTTCATAATCACTTCATTAACTCTGCCCCTTGCAAACACAAATTGCGTCTATTCTGAGAAGGAAAGCCATGCTGAAAACAGTCTTAAAAGCAATTCAAGATGGATTCCATGTCATCCATGACTTGTAACACAGAAAAATGTTTAGCACAAAACCAGCCATATTAAGGAAAAAAAAATAAAAAATTCAAAGTATCTGTGCCAGACAGCGATTTGTTTAAATATAACAAAAGTAAAACCCTTCCCCTCCTTCTCCAAGAGAAAAACATAGCTTCTAACATCTCATCCAAGCTCTTGCCAGGCTGCCAAATCATTGTCGTAATGGAACAGCAAGAGCTGAACTCAAACTGTGCCTCAACACCATTTTCAAACACAACTCTATTGCAAGCGTAGGCAGAGCCTTTGAGGAAGATAACATAAAGAGTCATTTCAACTGACCTTTTTGAAATCTTTTTATGATATAGCCCAGCAACAGGCTTATTGGGAATGCATTTTGCACCAGAAAGATTTGTATTGGTCTGGATAGCTTCAATTGGACTTTCCCTATGCACAGCAATCCGATTTTGCTGGTGACAGCACACATGTGCCATCATTTCAGCTTCAGCTCTCCAGGCTTTCAGACTACTGAAACACAATCATTCTATATTCAGAACATCAAGCGCTTCTGTTAGACCATGATAGCAGCAGGATATCTCCCGATTTTTTTCTTTGCAAGTGCCTTCAGGCAGCACCTATAGATTGGTAGTTTAAGAAGACAGACAGACTGAGCCATGGCTTTAACTTGTAAATAGGGTCTTTGAAATAGCAAAGGTGTGAGTTTGTCTCCAGTAAAGCAAACTTACTTTGCTGTTTGCTTTAGGCATCTTTGTGATAAGTCTACAGAGTAGGAATGGATTTCCTGTCTGTCTCTGCAAACTTGCCTTTTACTGAACCAAGCAAAACTGCCAGAATTTTATTCCCAATTCCAACATGTGTGTCAGGGTCAAAGATAAGGGGTCAAAAGTGCAGTTCAGGATTAGGTGCATTTCTTTTCAATGCTTACGCAATCTGCTGTAGTAAGTCAAAATTAAACACTAGGATTTCCAGAGTGTCAAGAGGCAGAATGAGAAGGCTCTGGCATTTTGTTCCTGGCTTCTTTATTGATGCACTTCTGTCATCATATATGAGTAACATACACTTCCAAAAGAAGCAGATGAACATTCCATTTAAAACAGAGAGATTTCACACATTATTAAAATGAGACTGTTTATATTTTAATTAGATAAACAAAACTAAATCCTGTATAGTGTTTTCCACCCCAAGATCTCAGTAAGTTTTCCAAGAAAAATCCCAAACCAATTGTGATCATGATTTATTACCAGGTGAGAAAAGAACAATGCAACAACTTGCTTGAAGTCACACAAATTTTCAGACCTTGGGCCATTTTTATTGCTTCTCAGCTATCCTGCACAAAAGGAACAAGCAGACACATTTACACACACAGATCCCAAAAATTATCCTATTGCCTCCAGCCATTCTAACCTCCCTATAGAAAGACACACCTGAAATCTTAATGGCAGGCTTGGCAGGTAGCATCCAGCAAGTGATGTGTACACACTACCAACTAAGTATCAGCTACTCTAGAAGCATTACATCAGAGGGGAAATGAACGTCCTACTCACACTATCAGCATGTGTCCATCAAATTGACGAATTAAGATAGATCAGCTACTTTGCTGCATCCATCAATATAAATACATAAAGAAATAATAAACATTATAAATTTTTAACTACCTATCTGCTTCTACCTGCAAACATGAAATTCCCTCACGCTTCAATAAACGAAAAAAAATATACCTAATGAAGTCTAACAAATGTGCCATCTGTTCTGAGAAAGCTGCTAAACCAGGGCAACAGTTAAATGGGACAATACTGACCTCCCGTGGCAGCTTTGCAGAGTAAACGACTCCAGAAAGCAACTAGCTCATTTCTGAAAATGCAGAAATTTTCCTATATACTATCCTCTTCATTTACCACTGTTGTTGAAGCAACACAAGAAAGCCCTAGTCACAAGCAGGGGGTCTCAGCCTCAGACACACAATTGAAAGTCAAAGCTCCCAAGCACAGACTGAACAAGTTGGTAACACCCAAAGAGGAAAGGCTGTTGCAAACAACCTTTGTTGCCTTGCTTCAGTTTAAGTCTATTACATCTCTTCTCTTTGGCAGTGCACACAGAGATCTAAATTAAGCAAGACGACGACCTCCCCAAAAAAACAAGCAAACAAAAAAAAAACCCACCACAACACACACACAAAAAAACACCTTTCTCACAACAGAAAGGTTAAGCACAAGAACAGATTATTTAACAAGATGGTACACTTTCCAGAACAGGCTGGTCTCAAGAACAAGCTTGGTGAACTCCTCCAGGAGTATCTGTGCTTGCTCTTGCACTGGGGCTAGGCACTAGAGGAGGCTTCTTCCCAAGCCAGAATCTGTAGCTCAGTTGTCCTAAGAACACTAGCTTTACACAAATTCCACGCTACTGTAGTTCACAGGCTGTTCACCTTAAACTGCATCACTTAATGCATTACTAGAAGCCATCAGCATCTATCCTGCTTTGCTTGTTCCTTTTGTAGAGAAAAAGAGCATGCTCAAAGAACAGCTGTTGTTTTTGTAGGCACCGAAATGACTGCTAGCTGCACTTACCTTAGGGAACAAGGCCAAGGAAAAGAGGTGGGGGTTTTTCCCCACCATGGAGGTGTTCATAACTCTCCATTCTGTAACCTCCCCCCAGCACAAAACCAAAAGAAAAATGTATTCTGAAGACTTGCCCTTAATCTAGAAAAAGAGTGTAACTGCCACCTAAAAACTTCATCCACAGTTTTCATGCACACCACCTGTAGCACTAAGAACCTTTGTACTTGCTACACGCTGCGTTTGGGTACTGCCGTGCAGATACAGATGATAACCCTGAACCTCAGTTAAAGTCTTAAGGAATCTTACTCTTTTTATTCATCTGATGTAAATAAAGGGAAATATAGGGAGCAAGCAGAGTATGATAATATGCTAATGCAAAATACCTGTGAGCAGTATTACAGTAACCCACTGCCCACAGAAACAGATGGTCCAAATAGAAACCATGATAAAGACACATTTGTAGCCATAAAACACACCAACTCATAACAGCACATGCATTACCTAGAATACCTGTAAGAGCTATGCTTTTTATAGCAAAAATGGCATGTAAAGCACTTAAAGGCACAGCTAAGTCTCCACAGAAGCTCTCACAGCCTCAATAGTCACTGAGGTTACACCAGTACAGCAGGAAGCGCATAGCAAAACCATAAAGCTTCACACCTCAACATTCAACTAATTTTACAACTTGCAAAAGTCAGAAGTATTAAAAGATCAGGGAAAAAAAAAAAGATTCCTCGAGACTCCTTTTAAGTAAGGAGCTTAAAGCATTATACTTCAAAAAAAAAAAAACCTAAGCCCATAGTATCTAAACAAGCACAGCAATTTCTTCTGAAATTTTCTCAAGACAGGCTAACTTACTGCAAAGGAAAGAACAAGAAGACAGTAGTCCTGAACATAATCCTGAAAGAATCCTAAATGCACGCAAGCAAAAAAAAAAAGAAAAACAAAGGAAAAATAAAACTGCAGCCACTCCCTGAAACCTCTGCTGCAGAAATCCCGCGAGCAGTCCTCTCCCCTCAGCCAGGCGGCGCCATTTTGAATTCTAGAACCATCCCCCGCCGCTTGCGGGGTGAGCAGGGGGAGGGGTAGCGGCAGCGGCGTGAGGCGAGTGTCTCAGTTTTTACTTTCTGCTTTCACATTTCTTCTGTGCTGGTAGTTCTGGTGCACATTATGGGTTTCATTCTCAGAGCGGCGTTCATCTTTTTTAACTAATTGCTGCTATGCAGTTTAAGGGGTAAAGATGACTTAGGCCTCAGACTCGAGGACTGGTTTGTACAAAAAAGTAGCTTCATGCGGGGAAGTAATTGTAAAGCACAACTTGAATAGAACTGCTTACAACATTAAAGTCTGGCCAGCAAGAAGCGGGTGGTGTGTTTATTTAAACATTTTCACATAATGCTAGAAGCCCCCATGAAAGAGTTCACTTTGTGCAGGAGAACTAGAAAATGAGACTGTCAACTATGAATGTTACTCTGACCAATTTAATTTCCCTATATAAACTGGGTGAAGCCTTCAGTGCAGAATTAAAATGAGCTTTTGAAGTTATTTCAGTTTTAAAGCTCCAGCTGTTGTACTCATAGGACACTCCCCCTGAGGAGTGCTGGATGCCTTGCTCTAGAAGTGGTGGCACTGCCAACAGTAAGGCCTTAAATAGGAGAGCCCTTATGCAGGGCATGCCTTAGGTGGACACCAACTACAACTGCAACTGAAGATACGAAAAACCCACTGGGGTTCAATCTGGGAAGAGTTTTCCAGCCCAGCCAAAGTACTCTAAGGTGAAAATGTCCCTGCTGTGCTCTGAGCTTCTTCATGTAGAATAAAAGCAAAGTCGCAAGTGGCTGCTGGAGATGGAAATGAAAATGAAGAGGGAGGCCCAGAGAGTTGTCCTGTCTCCAGTGGTTTTCATCCCTGAGTTAATGCAACACATGGTCTTAACACGTGTTCCACCACATCCTAAAATGGGTGACTTAATTACTACCAGGGTCCTTGATGCCAGGTTGGAGCCGTTCCTCTATTCCCAACTTCTGTGAAAGTAGATTTCATAAGTGAATACAGGATCAAGCCTGCACTGGAGAAACTGCTGCAGTGACTTGGGTTACATTAGGACAGTACTAAGTCAGTAGGGGTTACTTACATGCAGTAGAGAGAAACACAAAGCCTCAGGGGTCCACTAAGCAGTCTCTGAAAATCAGATGGAGAATTTTTGTAATAAAAGTGTTACATGATATTTATGCCTGTTGTCTCTACTTGCCATAATCCAGTCCACTAGCTATTTTTTCTCAAGCTATGTTTATGGACTTCGAAAATGAGTCATCTTTTGGTTTATGTAGGATTAAGAAATTTTCCCCTCCCTTCCCATAATCCAGATAAATGATATCCACTCTCCCTCCCCTGCCTACCAAGCACATTTATCTTGCCTAATCTTCTTTTCCAGGATCCATGCTGACTACCCCTTAAGCAATTACATCTATCTAAATGTTCTGTGTGCATAATTGCTCTCCATGTATTTTCCACCACTGAGATCAGATTTACAAGCCTGCAGTGTTCTCAATCTTCTTCTAGTCATTGTGCTTCTATTAGATGCTCACTGGTGCCTAATGCCGTGCTTTGTCCTTTAATAAATTATCAGTAAAATATATACTTTTTGAAGAGAAAGTCAAAATGGCCACCACTAAGACTCAAGAAGGGAAACTTTCTAAGCTACTTGTCTCTACTCTCACCCAGCCTAGAGGCTTTTCCTTTCATACGGGCCTGACAATTTGGGAAAGCCAAGTTGAAAGTACCTTTCTTAACACTTCCTTGGTCAGGGAGAAGCAGGAGGAGCTGCCCACAGGGCAGGCAAGCAGGGCGAGCTCCTCATCTGCTGGCCACAGTCCCTCTACACCTGACAGGGCGAGCGGGCTGTGGGGCAACTGCAGTCAGCCCCGGGGGCAAAGGCCCAGGGGGGCTTCCCACAGAGCCTCTCCCAGCAGCCTGATCCTGGAGCATGCTGTGGTGTGTCACAGCTGACCCTGCACTGGAGCCAAACCCAGCCAGGGCCAGGGAAAAGGAGCTGCAGGGCCAGTGGCACCCTCAGGGCCCTGGCATCTAATTGCAGTATACCCTGATGTTTTAAATCCGTATCTCCGAGTCTATCACTCCACTATTAAATAAATTCCCTTGCATTTTTCATATCTGTTCAGTATTCTTTCTGTTTCCTATATAGTCCCTAGTTGTTATTGCCCTACTCTTAGCCTTCTCTGTTATATCTCTCCTTTCCTTAGTGGAAGTCCTCTTCAAAAATCAAACAAAAGAGTGACCAATCATAACCTGAGATCTGAAACTAAAATAAAAATAAAAGACTGAATACAGAGGGTAATATTTTGCTGAACTTCCACCCGACTCTACATGTATTGCCCCAGAGAGAGAAGGAAATAAGAGGCCTTTGCTCTGTACTGTGAGGGGCCCAGAGTCAGCATGTCCGGAGTTCCCCTCCTTTTGTCTCGACTTCTTGTTTGTAACTTGCACTCTTCCCTTCCTCTGCATTAGTTTAACAATGACCTCCAGAAGTGAAGCCTGTAGATCTGTGGGATATGCAGGCACTTACCAGGAATTCCCCCATGGTCACAGTTCAATGAATCAGTTTTCTAGAAGCTGAAGAAGCTGTACTTTTCTCCTGATAGAATAAACTAGAACAGTTCTCAGCAGGAGAGAGGAGGATATTGTGCAAAGCTCCCCACTTAATTGCAATGAGTAGATAACGGAGAGAGGGGATGTCAAAAGTACAAGTAAAGGTTCAAATAAGTGTTATGCATCCAGTTCACATTGACTGGATATGTAATACTCCTTTTGTGCTTTTAAAAGTCAGGTTGAAATGAGCAGTACCCTTACAAAGTACACAGGCCGTGTGTAAATTGAGACAAGCACTGCCTGCTGCAGAATGGTTAGAGACTTAGTGTGTATGATAGGTTTTTGTGTGTTCCACTAGGTGCCTGGCTCCCAAACAGCCTTGAAATGCCTTTGTAAAAGAAAATTGTGTAATGTGTTGAACATTGCTTACATCTCAGTGTGATGACTCTGTAAGGCAGAGGTTTGCTGTTACAGTATTGTTATTTCCTTTTTGTTTTCATAGAATCATAGAATCATAGAATTGTTTCGGTTGGAAAAGACCTTTAAGATCATCAAGTCCAACCGTTAACCTAGCACTGCTGAGTCCACCACTAAACCATGTCCCTAAGCACTGCATCTACGTGTCTTTGAAACACCTCCAGGGATGGTGACTCAGCCACTTCCCTGGGCAGACTGTTCCAATGCTTGACAACCCTTTCCATGAAGAAATTTTTCCTAATACCCAATCTAAACCTCCCCTGGTGCAACTTGAGGCCATTTGCTCTTGTCCTATTACTAGCTACTTGGGAGAAGAGACCGACACCCACCTCGCTACAACCTCTTTTCAGGTAGTTGTAGAGGGCGATAAGGTCTCCCCTCAGCCTCCTCTTCTCCAGGCTAAACAACCCCAGTTCCCTCAGCCACTCCTCATTAAGACTTGTTCTCTAGACCCTTCAGCAGCTTCATTGCCCTTCTTTGGACATGCTCCAGCACCTCAATGTCTTTCTTGTACTGAGGGGCCCAAAACTGAACACAGTACTCGAGGTGCGGCCTCACCAGTGCCAAGTACAGGGGGACAATTGCTTCCCTGGTTCTGCTGGTCACGCTATTTCTGATACAAGCCAGGATGCTCTTGGCCTTCTTGGCCGCCTGTGCACACTGCTGGCTCATACTCAGCTGGCTGTTGACCAACACCCCCAGGTCTGTTTTCCGCCGGGCAGCTTTCCAGCCACTCTTCCCCAAGCCTGCAGCATTGCATGGGATTGTTGTGGCCCAAGTGCAGCACCTGGAACTTGGCCTTGTTGAACCTCATACAACTGGCCTCAGTCCATCGATCCAGCCTGTCCAGATCCCTCCGTAGAGCCTTCCTACCCTCAAGCAGGTCAATGCTCCCACCCAACTTGGTGTCATCTGCAAACTTACTGAGGGTGCACTTGATCCCCTTGTCCAGGTCATTGATAAAGATATTAAACAAGGCTGGCCCCAATACTGAGCCCTGGGGAACACCACTTGTGACTGGACACCAACTGGATTTAACTCACAACTCTTTGGGCCTGGCCATCCAGCCAGTTTTTATCCCAGCACACAGTATGCCTGTCCAGGCCATGGGCAGCCAGTTTCTCCAGGAGAATGCTGTGGGAAACAGTGTCAAAGGCTTTACTAAAGTCCAGGTAAACAACATCCAGAGCCTTTCCCTCATCCACTAAGCGGGTCACCTTGTCATAGAAGGAGATCAGGTTAGTCAAGCAGGACCTGCCTTTCATAAACCCATGCTGACTGGGCCCGATCACCTGGTTGTCCTGTACGTGGTGCATGATGGCACTCAAGACGATCTGCTCCATAACCTTCCCCAGCACTAAGGACAGAGTGACAGGCCTGTAGTTCCCCGGATCCTCCTTCCAGCCCTTCTTGTAGACGGGAATCACATTTGCTAACTTCCAGTCCACTGGGACCTCCCCAGTTAGCCAGGACTGCTGGTAGAGGATTGAAAGTGGCTTGGTGAGCACTTCTGCCAGCTCCCTCAGTACCCTTGGGTGGATCCTATCTGGCCCCATAGACTTGTGTGCATCTAAGTGGTGTAGCAGGTTGCTAACCATTTCCCCTTGGATTATGGGGGGCTTCGTTCTGCTCCCCGTCCCTGTCTTCCAGCTCAGGTGGCTGGGTACCCTGAGAACAACTGGTCTTACTGTTAAAGACTGAGGCAAAGGCGGCATTAAGTACCTCAGCCTTATCCTCACCCTTTGTCACTATGGTTCCCCCCCTGCATCCAGCAAAGGATGGAGATTCTCCTTAGCCGTCCTTTTGTTGGGAATGTATTTATAGAAACATTTTTTATTGTCTTTTATGGCAGTAGCCAGATTAAGTTCTAGTTGGGCTTTGTCCCTTCTAATTTTCTCCCTGCATAACCTCACACCCTTATAGTCCTCCTGAGTTGCCTGCCCCTTCTTCCAAAGGTCATAAACTCTCCTTTTTTTCCTGAGTTCCAGCCAAAGCTCTCTGTTCAGCCAAGCTGGTCTTCTTCCCTGCCGGCTCGTCTTTTGGCACATGGGGACGGCCTGCTCCTGTGCCTTGAAGATTTCCTTCTTGAAGAATGTCCAGCCTTCCTGGACTCCTTTGCCCTTCAGGACTGCCTCCCAAGGGACTCTGTCACCCAGTCTCCTTAACAGGCCGAAGTCTGCCCCCTGGAAGTCCAAGGTGGCAGTTCTGCTGACGCCTCTTTACTTCTCCAAGAATCAAAAACTCTATCATTTGTGATCGCTATGCCCAAGACGGCCTCCAACCATCACATCACCCACAAGTCCTTCTCTGTTTGCAAACAACATGTCCAGCGGAGTGCCTTCCCTAGTTGGTTCACTCACCAGCTGTGTCAGAAGTTACCTTCCACACACTTCAGGAACCTCCTGGACTGTTTCCTCTCTGCTGTATTGTATTTCCAGCAGACATCTGGTAAGTTGAAGTCCCCCATGAGAACAAGGGCTAGCGATGAAAAGATGAGATGAATATTACACGTTAATATTTTAGTTACTGAGTTAAGTATATCTTCATTTACCCTAATGTTATTTAACTTGTTTTCAGATAGAGGACTTTGTTTACGGATACTGGTTATCTTGTACTTTCACTGTGTCTCTATGCTTTTTTTCTTCTTAGTATCTGTTGCCTTTATGTGTCACTGTCATCAGTGTATGCAGTTGCATTTATATTGGAGCTAACTATCCACTAAAGGCTTGAAACAGTCATACACAGACTTGGTTCCTGTTTATTTTTCCTTTAGCTAATCAGAGAAAGTATAGTCCCCCATAGTCCAGGAAGTATGGTGCTCTAGGTCCTCAAGGAGAAAATCTGAAGCTACTGCTTCACCTCTGTGAATCAAGCAGCTCTTCATAATGCCTCTTTGATGTTCACACACCTGGGAGGGGATAAAAAATACCTGCTGCTGTCACCCACTGGGCTATGTGTGCCTGTATTGCCTGTTCTTACAAGGAACAGTGAAACTATTGCAAGACTGTTGATTTACAATTTAGATTAATTATTTTGAGAAAATATACAGAATGTCACACAGAGGAACACGTTTTGCTTTCATTTGGGCCCTTCTCCTTTTCACAAACTGTTCCTTTCCTGCTGTCTTCCTGTGGAAACTGAACTTGGGCAAAATAAAGCCCCCTTGTATGCAAGGGCATGTTTTTTCATTTTCAGTTCTTCAGACCTACAGCCATCTTTTGAAGCTCCACTGTTGCAAAGCATGTGCTGCTCCAAATATTTCTCTTCCCACTTCTGCTAGAATACTGAAATACATAATTCATCTTGACCTCGTGCCTTGTCAGCTTTTAATACTTCTAATTGCCTGTCTGCTCTGGCATAATCATAAAACCTTTTAACATCTCACTTACTCCATTTTCCAGAATTTGACCTTCTTCAGCCTTTCTCATGAATAACAGGCCAAATAAATTCATTTAGACTACTGGCAGTGCCAGCATCATTCATCTTCATCTTTTCTTACTGGGTTTCCCCCAGCTATTTGCTGCTTAGAAATATGAAATAGCATTTCACTTGTACATTTTCTTAATTCTCGTAACCTTTTTCTGTCATAGGATCATAGGATAATTCAGGTCAGAAGGGACCACAGGAGGTCTCTAATCTGACCTCCTGCTCTAAGCAGGGTCAGCTCTGCGGTAAGGACAGGTGACTTTATTCCGTCTGGTCTTGAAAATCTCCAAGGACAGAGACTGCACAGTCTCTCTGGGCAACCTGTTCCAGTGCCTGACTGTCCTCATGGTGTGAAAGGCTTTCTGGTCTGAACCACTCATGTTTCAGTTTATGTCCATTGTCTCTTGTTCAACAGCTCTTCAACAGCTTCCTGTCTGCCAGAACCCCAGGGCCTTTCCTGCAGAGCTGCTCCCCAGCCTGGATCAACTGCAAAAGGCTCTTCCTTCGCAGGTACAGCATTTGGCATTTGTCCTTGATGAATTTCATAAGGTCCAAATTGTCCATTTCTGCAGCCTGTTTAGATCCATCTGAATGGCAACCTTGCCCTTGAGCATACCAACTGCTCCTCACAATTCAGTGACATCTGTAGACTTGTTGAGCATGCACTCCATCACCTCCCCCAGGTCATAGATTCATCCCATTTGTTTCTTCCAGCTGTTACAGAAAAGGACACCATTTTCTTCACAGTAGAAATGGTGCAGTTGGCATTGTCCTTCCAATATTTGTCTCAGGGCTGGCGTTTGCCTCAGAAATGAGTTCTTCAGGGTTATTTTTGAACTAATTGAACTTATGTAGGATATTTGTGCTACCTCTTTATATCTCCTGAGTCAACAGAACTAAGCGGCTAAGACTGGTATACAAATCCAAGCTTTTTTTTTTATTGATTCTTTTCCCTTGACTCCTGTTAAGCTTTTTTTCCATACCTTATTTGCCCATCCATCATTCAGGACTTTCCAAAACTGCTGTCCTGATTTTCCTATATTCTAATGACTCAGAATTGCCAAGTCACTCACTATTAGATGCTGATCAGTAATTCTGAAAATTAGACCATTCACTCATTGAGTTAAAAATAAAAATACACTGGTTGAATCAACAGGCAAGAACAGAACCTGGTATTTGAAATTGTAAAGTACAGGACTGTTTTGGAAACTTCCCACACAGGTAGGGGCAACAAGCACAACAAGCTGTGCATCAAACATATCAGGCAAATAAAGTATATATATATATATAAAATGAGGATCAGAAACTCCAAGCAATTAAAGTTCCTACTGGTGACTAAAAAGATTTGTGTGCTGGAGTGCTGGTAGAGGGAGGAAGAGGATAGCAGGAGGTCAGAAAATGTTTTTATGTACAACCAGCGGTTAAAAGTACATCATCCCTGAAAGTTCAAAAGAAGCTTTTCCTAGACATATGGGCCAAATGTGTCTTTTCTGTCTTCTGACAGTGGGCCAACCTGAAGAAATAAGCGCCTGTTACCACAACCGCTAACCGCGTAAGCTATTCGCTTAGCTCAAATTGTAGAAGCGTGTGCATTGGTACAAGAGGACCTTTTCCTGTAAAATGTTCCTCTAATTTCTCTGCTCTACTACTAATAACTGTGTGAGCAATTAGCTTTCCCAGATTTCTTTGAAGTAAAATCTACAAGCTGTTTAGTCCCTCTGTTTTTCACCAACACAACAATCCCATAAAATGCAGTGCAAGCCCTATCTGCACATACTCTTACTAGTACAGAATTGTCACTGGGGCTGGGGTGGGAGCAGTGGCTTTGGGGATCTGATCAGGTCCATCCTCCTGTGATTGCACTCACTGCCATCACTACCGGTTCCTAGACTGCAATAAAGAGATTTGGAACTTAACTGTTCCACTCTTTGATACTGATATGAATTACAGTAACCCCAACAGAGTACTATCAAAACTTAAAAATACATGTAAGGGGACAATCTGTATCCTTATTCACCTCTCATCAAGATGCTCCCAAGCATTGATGCTTCGAAGTTTTATGCCTGTGCTTAAATGTAAGCATGGTAAGGAACCCTACTGAAATCAGTGGAATATTAAGCACAGACAGAAATCTTTTCTGTAATAGTTTTCTTAATGTAATTCCTAATCCCTGCAGTCTACACACTTTTTCTGTAACTATTAAGGACAATTTTTCATGCTGGCAAATGCCCTATAACATTACACAGCAGTCATTATTTTGGAAGCTAGTGTCACAAAACAGCCAATCCTCCTCGAGAGCCCTTTCTCAGGTTATAAAGAAGCCATTTCAGACAGAAGTCTCATTTCTCTAAGGTTTTAATTAAATAGAATTTCAGGGAAATAAGAGTTATAAAGTAAACAAACAACACTGCAAAGCCGCAAGTTCCCTGAGCTCAAAGCTACAACTCAAGGTCCCTCAAGACAGTGCTAAGCTTACCATTCAATTTATCTCTGAACTCCAAAATCTCATCAAAAACAGTGTATATCTTAGGAGGCTATCTATTTCTACCTTATTATACAGTTCATCTAAGCTCCTGCTACACTGTAATCCCTAGATGCTCAAGCATTTTTATATGCGAGTGACTCGTTGTAAAGTTAACACATTAAACCCACAGCTTAAATAAAGATGTGCCACTTAAAAAGAATATCCAGGTTTTATTTAATTATAGAGCATATGGGAACAGAATAGTTAAAAACTTGGGTAATTTATGCCATTAGTGAGGTAGTGTAAATCAACCTCACATAAATTAGGTCAGAAATCACTGATAACATTTGAAATTAAGTTATCTGACAGGTATGCACAGGTCTGTCACAGTTCATTAATGCGTTTTCTCTTTTCATTTAGGAAGTAAATTAGATTTAAATTTCGATTCTCCATTTTGGCATGTTATTGCAGCCAATAATCAAAGAGAGAAAAATTCTAAAGCAAAATGAAACACTGTTTTGAAACTTTGATTCCTGCCCCCCACCCCCAACCTACACAGAGAACACCTCAATGCTCATGGCCCTGCAGCTTCTAGTCCTGTCACCAGTCCATGCACAGCAGCACAGGTGAGCATCCACTTCTGCCCTCGTACCCCACCGACTCCTTGTTGTGCTTTTTGCCTGCTCTGACAGATGCCACACAGGCACAGGTCACCATGGAGCTCCTGTAGGTACCTCCTGAAGGTATGTTAGGATGGTTTGGAGCAAGAGTTAGGCTGCTGCCATCATGCTCTCCACACACAGCATACTTTCTGAGCCTCCTGAATAGATGTGCAGTCTCTCCAAAGCACATACTGGGAGGGGGGGAATCCTCCTTAACAGACTTAGTTATTTCTTGTGATATTAACCACTGAAAAATTGGTTTCAGCCAAGTGTCCTAATTCAGATACCCTTATTCACCTCTGTAGCAGAAAAGACTTGAACGCAATGAGTTCAGATACATGCTTATGTGTGTGTGATGTTATAGGTGGGTGGTGTCAGGCAAGGCTGAGTGAATTATTTCAGTTGTTTCTTAAGAGCTTGAGCACACAGAAGAAGAGTGTCATTCATAGGAATTATTTTTAATTACGTTTTTTCTGTGCATCTGTATTAAGCACTGAGCATTACACAAATACTGAAGCAAAGAAAGCCTGGACAGCAATATGACTGGGTTTTATGAAGTAGTCTGCTCACTGTATTTCACAGAATTCGAGATGTTCTCTGAGTGGTATCCTTCTCATTATAAAATAGATACATGAAAATCCCCAGCCCCACTGCTACAATTGTATTCCCCATGTTTTACAACAGCCTTTTAAATGCATCTTCTCAAAGGCCCATCATGAGTATGGGAGGGGAAAGCTACTGCTATGGTTGCATCCTAAGCCAGTTGTAACTTGACAAATCAGTATATTAGTTTTGAGTGGACTACAGAACAACTGTAGCCTAGTAGAGTGATCTGGATATCAGAATGTCATCTCTCCTTTGCTCAGGGATGCAGCATTTGGTGCAAATTGTTTCTGCCTTCCTTCAGCTATAGTAATTTAATATGGAACTGACAGGTGCATTGATCACTTGGCCAGATCCTCTTCCAGACAGCAAACAGAAGATGGGAAAAATGCCAATCTGCCATTTTGTAACTTACATTTCTTTTTGTGTGATGAGCAATGTCATCAACTTCTGACAACCTGGTTTTATTTGAAATCTACTGTAAAACATACAGTAGGAAATGAAAGAAGCGAAAAGATTCTTTTGAACTGAAATTATGTTTTCCTAGAGATTTTCACATTTGCAAAAATGTGGCTCTTCACCAAAAGGATTTCATGCGTCATCTGATTTTCCTGTTTCACTTTCACCCCTTAAACTATGAATCCCAGAGTATGAAAGCAGAGTGGCTATGTAGAGCTATGACCTCAGTTTTACTTTTCTTTCAGCGTTTAAACAGAGAAAATATTAAATTTTGGAATTTGTGAGAATCCAGCACTCCAGAATCCAGCAAGTTCAGTTCATACATTTACTTTTTATTCTTGGAATTTGTTTGCAAAATCCTTAGGAAATTGGGAATTTGTCTACTAGCAAATTAGAAATTTGGAATGGAAGGAGGCAGTTTGAAGCTTCTTTTTGAAAAGAACTGGCAACAACCTGTTTTATAAATCTAATGGGCATGAAAGTCCAGCTGTGCACAAAAGCCCTTGGAGATTACATCACTGGCACTTCTGCTACAGAGCTTCTACTGGAAAGCAAACACTTCTTATACCTTAGTGCTTCCCAAAACAGCCAAGAAATTTCCTCAAATGACTCACTCCTGAAAAATGTCAGGTTTCTATTGAACTTGCAGGAGCCAAACTTTCTGGAAAAGTGGTAGTAGATACTGCTTCATGGCTTCAAGACCACTGGGCTAATAAGAATTCTCTACCTTTCCCTGATGGCTTTTCAGTTTATCAGTTACAAGCAGAGAAGCATGCCATTTTTGGAACTGATCCATGCTTTAGTTACAACAAACTTTAACAGCAAAATGGAGTCAAGTGGAGAGAATGACAACTTTGTGAAGGTTTACAGTGACAAACTTTTTGCAGTGCCTCAGCCCAGCAATAAACCAGAAAGTACTGAGTTTAAAAAAAAGAGTTATGTCACTGTCTGAAGAACAACACGAAACTTCTCTGTACACAAATACTAACAGATATTACTGCTATGAAGCCATACTTATAAAATTAGCTTTAGAAGATAAAGGGCACAACACTAAGTCAACAAGTTACATTTCTCTTGAAATGGAGTAAATAGGTTGTATTAATTTTTTTTAATTCCAATATTGTACTTCCCTAGAACAATAGTGGAGACCTAGCAAAGAACTGAAACATTTATAAAATGTTAAGTTCAACTTTGTTTTACTTTCATTGTGTTTAGGGACAAATCTGTATGCTCTTTATCTCATCTTTATGTAGAAATAAATCAGAAGAGACCAGATAATATAAGAAACTTTGTTTCATTCGTTAAAACCTGTCCTTTGGGTTTAGAAGGCCTGGAAGATAAAAAGTAAAGTGCATCTTCGCAGTCTAAATAGAAAATGAGACTTTAAAACCAGTGACTTTTCTTTCTTTATCCCCTTAGCTGACACAGAGCAATGAATAAGTGAGTATAAACATCAGATAACCCTAGAATGAGGATTCAAGCAGGACTGACTCTATAATGCCATACTTGCACGATCACTAAGCTGGCAGAAATTGGGACTGCTTCTGTAAAAAGAAGCCATACTTTCCTCTGCACACAAAGATTGTGTCTCATGCAATCGCAATTTTGACCCTGAACAGTTCCTGCACTCTCGTTGACCAACACAAATGCCTACAGAGCCATGGAGCCAGAAACACAAAGCCAGAGAAGAAAAGAGTGTGACCAACTCTTTCAACAGCAATATAGCTTAAAAGTGATTGGAAAATTACAGTACTAGTTCCACTGTCTCTTGCAGTATCTATAGTGCTGTCTTAGATACCTAAAACCAAAGGAGGGAAACGTCATGAAAGGTGTCTGTCTACTAATAAAGTGTCTTGGAGACTACATTCTCCAGGGCAAGTTCTACTACACTTTATGGTGGGGGGACGCTGAGGGTGCAGATCCCCTCTGACAAGATATAAGTGAACAGTAGTCTTTTCTTCACAGAAATGACAGAGTAAACTGATTTTTAATTTCCTACTGGAATCCTGGAAATAATGATTCCTTATTCTTGACTTGGTACAAAAAAGGTAAGAGGAACTGTTGTTTCTGTATTTTGGTTTAAATATTTATGTGAAAGATGATAGACTGTTACTGATTTTGTAACTTATCATATGTAAGAGCTATGATTTTCACCTTTTAAGCATTAAGAACAATTTTTCTTGGCAGGAAAACTATGTAGCGAACAGACATGACATTTAAGAACATACTTGCCTTTCGCCTTTGTAATCTGTCACAGCCTTCAGATTATGGTAGTAAAATAAAGAAATGATAGCCGGATGGAGTTTGATATTTATTTTTTACAGACTACATATGGAGCAAAATGGAAAATACACTGCTAAATAGATTGCTAAATTTTATCATTAACATACTGAAATAAAACGTATATTTATCTGAACAGAATCCAGATCTTAACACACATTTATACAAAAGGATTCAATATCTCAGCTTGGGACTTCCCACATATTTAATTGACAGCTTGATGTTCATGACCACCTTGCCAGAATTTAGGCAGAATTACCCCAAAACTCCTGGTCAAAAGGATTAACATAATGAAGCTTCAATCTAGGTTATACTTTTGAGCCATGCTGTAAAAGTTAATGAATGAAAGGAGCTACCTATTTAACCCAGTTATAGTCAGTGTGACTTACTTCAAAACCTTTTAGGTTTTGTCAAAATTTGACAATTTTGAATTGTCAAAATTGCACCCAAGACATTTTTTAAAAGCACTAGTAACAAGACCCTCGGACTGCAGTCTAGCTGGGAATGTAGTTTTCATTGAACATAGCTTTTGAATATATCTAAACTACTTTTTGTGGAAGGGATACAGTAGGAGGTGGGAAAACTCCTATCGCCTCAACACTTGATTTTTCTGTACCTTTGGTCATCCAACTATTCAAGAGTGCAACTAAGAGAATCACAATTTTTGGATACAGCTCTATGTCGCCTTTCTATCTTCCAGTCATACTGTCATCCTTTGAAATGTACTCCAGAGTTACAAGAGTTTACTGCAACTAGCTCTAGACTCTTCTTTTTCAAATTAATATATTCTCCATCTTTTTGAGTGGAAAAATTAAGTATTGGGATGGGTAACAACATATACAAGCTGCAACACATACATGAGTTAAATCATATTGCCAACACCTTACACATAAACATCGTCTGAAATGCTGCTGAGGAAGCAAGAGTTCCCCAAACCACCCCTTCCTGTTTGAACAATTGTAGATTTTACTAAACACAAAAATGATTCTGCAAATGTCGAAGAACTTAAGAAAGTGCTCAGTGTGAGAAAAAATTCAAAATTCCAATTCTCTCCTAGTAAAACGCCAAACTCATCCCTATTAAGTGCTTTATGTTTGGGAGAGAAATCCTTTTTCCTTCCTGGTCAAGCTGCTCAATTTAGAATAATGGATGCTGTGCCACTTACACCAGTTGAAGGCAGTGGATGGTTAGAGCACTTTCCTGTAGATGGAAGAGACATTTTTACATCATCTTTAAAGAAAAAAGCCCTTTTCATTTAAAAATGTATAGAACTGGATACTGCCCTAGTCAGTATTGTAACATCCACTTTTTGTGGATGTAGCAATAAGCAATTTGAGAACAGTTTAACAAAAATCAGCAATAAATCTAGAACAGCATATACTGCCTTCCAAATATTATTGTATTTTCATATGTTTTTAAAATGGAACTGAAATAAAGAGAGAACCACTTAGAGAATTATTTAGCTACTCGATTTCAATAAAATAGTCACTTCTGATTACGTATGTCAAGGAAAAAAAAACCACACACACAATGGAATAGCAAGTCTACTGTCCACCTCAGTGTTCCGTAGAGTTTTTCTTCTTGTGGCTTTTGTTATCCCCATCCCCGATTTTTCATATTGGTTTTAAATTTGCTGTAATTTTTTTAAAAATACGGTGTCAAATTTCATAAAAACTTAGCTGCCTGCAAGTGGAGGGAATGTACATAGAATCTTTCTGATCAAGCACTGAGGCACAGCATGTTTCAG
>VYZW01054995.1:3351-16614 GCA_013401315.1 Balaeniceps rex
CAAACTGTTTTTCTGAAGCACGCAAATGTGGCACAGTGCTTCTTACAATTCATATCCAGTAAATAGATGATAGAGAAAGATTAATGAAATGAGAAACACAATAAAACATCCTGCAATGTCTTCAGTTTTGAACTTTTGAATTAAATGTTGCAGAGTAATTGTCTTTAGCAGTATCAAAACTAAAGTAAGCAGGAGGGAGAATAGCATGAAAGGACAAGTTTAACACCATAAGTAGCACCTTATTCTGCTTTTATTCTGTCCCCTGTAATGATACTTACAGGAAGTAAGAGTAAATATACCCATCAAGGAAGATACAACTCAGGACAAATAAAGGTGGTAGTATCTGCAATATGACCTTAGTTGCTCTCTTCAAGTTTTCATATTAAACCAAAGTATTTTTGCCATGAAACACTGTAATAGCTGTTTGGAGGGAGGAAGAGGAAAGGATCTGACATACAAATCCTTCATAATGCCTAAAAACAACAACCTGAAAAGAGAATGTTACTCCTTGTTGTTGATAAAAAAAAAGCTTTTTGTGGTGATGTCACTAACCAAGAAGTCATTTCTCATAGGCACACTATGACACCTTCTCCAGTGTACTGCTCTTCAGATGAAATGCCTGGCTTTTATGAGAGGGTAATTATTTAACATAAATAATGTATTCCTGGTTTTGAGCATACATGTTCATTAGCAGTGAAAGGGGCTCTGTGAGGGAAATGATCAGCGTATTCCAGCGCAGAGTCTCAAGGCAGAGGGACCAGCTCTGCTCTGACTCGCATCTCTGCTTGTCCCACTTTCTGTTGCATTTTAGTTGAAGCTTTTGGAACAGAATGCTTAAATTTTTACTAACTGCCTTGAAAGTGAACATCTGAATTTTTACTAACTGCTTGTAATTGCCTGCTATTACTATTATATAGGATGGTCTAAAATACATTTAGGTCCTTGTCATATCTACAGAACCATGGGATACATCCTAGACCCTAAGATATCTTGTTCCCCCATGGCAGGATCAACTTTGCCTATGTCATTCCTGCCTTTTGGCTGCCCAACTGTTTCTTGAAGACCTCCACTAACTACAAAATTCTGAGACAATCTGTTCCTGTGTTTCACCCTCTTTGTCATTTGAATTATTTTTTCCTGGTGTCTAACTTAAATATGCCTTGTTAAAAATGTTTTTCCTTGTTCTTCCCACCATGAAGTCACATAAGTGATATTTGCAGCAATCTTTGACATTCCTAGATCACATTCATGCACTATTCCTTCACGATGCTTAAGAATCATAAGTGTGCCAGTGGAGGCACCCACCAAATGCAGAGGTCTGAGGGAGATCGGTATGCACTATTTCGTTAAAGAACTCATAGGAAAAACATCTGCAAGGCCTTGAATTTCCACTGTTACATTTTACTGGAACAAAAGCTAGAAGATAGTTTTGAAATTCAGAAACTCAGATCTTCTGCATGAGGTAACTCTGGACAAAAGATTTGAAGCCATCTTCACCTCTCCATTGCTTCCTCACAGAGCAGGTCCAGGTCCAATCTTACTCTCAGTCTGGCAACTTCCTGAATTTCATATAGTTTTATAGGGAACAATTGTATAAAAATTTTGCACTCCTTGCAGGATAACGAGTCAAATCCAAAGAGCTCCAGACTAGACAAGACAAGTAGCAGTCACCCTACATGCTGGTCCCTGGTATCCTTTTAAAAAAATCTAACACAGGGCAACAGTGACCAAACTAGAAGAACTAGTATCACTCTCCAGATAGCCCAACACAGAATGTGAGATCATGCTGTCCATGAGTATGTTCAGACTCCAAAGTGAACTGCACAAATAACCCTTCTCCTTGCTAAATTGCATGGTTTTGTAATGTGAGTCTTTCTAAATCTATATTCATTCCTGCCACCAACAGCAGATCACTCCTGCTGAACAAAAAACTTGCACACATCAAAACCATTAAATGTAAAAGTTTACCAAAAATAAAATTTCAAGTAATGAAAACATCAAAAAATAAGATGAAAAAGACCAAAGTCCAGAACTATAATTTTATAGAAGTGTGATGACATTACGCTTTACATGTCTTCACTTAAAGGCCTGTAAAATCACGTTTCAGTGGATCTCAGACACTAATACTTACTTAGAAATTTTCTTTCAAGGAGCAAAAGACATTAAAAAGCCTAGCCCCTTTTTTGTTTCCTATAGTATAAAAAGGATACATTAATGGTTCTAGTTAAATGCATCCAAATACCAAGAATAATCTCTTAGGGGAAAAAATAAAAAGAATAATTGAAATTACTATTTTCAACTCATCAGAAACAGATCATATGCATGTGGGTGGAAAAATGTTATTTCATTATTCATTTGCAGTATATATAATGATCATTTCACAAATTCAAGCTGATCTCCATTTATCATCCATACAATAGTGTATTTCCACATCTTGGGTTGCATACACAGGATAGAGAACAGTTCATTTGGAATATTTATTTTGTAATATCATTTTACACTCTGGGAATTATACATTAGTTTTAATATATTTTAACAATGGTAATGCCACAGCTAGAGAAAAAAACCAAGATATTTGGGCACTAATTGGGCTTTTTGTTAAGTTATGACTTGACAGTTTTTAAAAACATGGCTGCAATGAATTTTCAGGCATTATTGTCTGTTCCTGTCCATGCTAATCAGTGCCCTGTAGCACAGTGGGTCTTACATTTAATGGAGCAGTACAGCGCTCTTGCTAGCATTCAAGCAATTGATTCCATAGAAGGGGCACAATATCAATCAAGCACAGAGTAAAACTGCTGTTCTACAAGCTTCGAATAAGAGCACCCTTTTTCTTATCCACTCAAAGACTCTCCTGCTGTGCTTATGTTGATTGTACTTTCTTTATCGTCTGTTCAGTTTTGTTTCTCTCACTTTTTTTCAGTGCCTTTAGCGCTGTTTTAACATGCAACCTTACCAACCAAAGTTCACTTCTATTTTGTTCCTTCAAAACTTTGAGAAGCTAAGGAATGGGGATCTTTTCCACCTGATTGCTTCTTGTAGTTGTCCCTTCCTCATAACTACATAATAACAATTTAGTTATTAGAAAAGGAACTTAATTTATTTGACCTGACCCAAATTACCAAGACACCTTTTATTCCTGTTGTCTTGATGTGCACATCAAATTTGCACACAATGCATTAGTTAAAAACTGGCTAGTAACCCAGAAAGACCATTAAGAAAAAAATGCCATTCAGCTGAGGATAGCTCAAGTGTCCCAACAGAGTGTCTACCTGAGTACTTATATTCAATATATTTTATCAATGATCTTCAAGTAAAATTTAAAATTGTAATTGATGAACTAAAAGGCTAACACAAAAAATGTAAGATGAATAAATCATGTGTTAGCAGTATAATGTTATGCTGCTCAGCAATCCCCATTAATCTGAGACGAGTCAAATGTAGTTTCACATACCTAGGAAACAAAGACTTTAGACCATTCCTACAGAACGTGTTCTAGAAAGCAAAAGATTTGAAAATGACAGAGGCTGTCTCACACACAAAAACATAATGAATTTAAACATTGGGCAAAACACTATAGTTAAAAGTAAAATTTTATGGAGAGAAATAGTATTTAGTTTTGGTTACAGGACTAGTGGGAAAAATAGTGTTTATTTCCAGTGTTCATATTTCACTAACAATACTGGAAAGATTTGTAGGTTCAGAAGAAAACTGCAGGAATAATATATGGTCTGAAAAATTTCTGTTTCGAAAAAGCTTAAAAGGCTCCATCAACAGTGTATCCCAGAAGAGGTTACAAGGTGACATAATCACAATCCATAATAACCACATGGGACAAAGTGAACAAAGTCATAGCAGGAGGCAATGCCCAAAGAAGGACACTTATTAACAAACACAGAAAAAAAGTGGAAACATTTCCTGCAGGAATTATTGCCTCTTCTTAAAGTTATTTGGTTTTATTTTTTTTTTTCCCCCAAATTGTAAAAGCTTTCTGCCAGCTCTGGGAGAAAGCCGAAGACAGAAAAATTTATATCGGAACTCAGATGCAAATTTTAACAGTGAAATGAATATTTGAGCAATTTGCTGGGGGAAATCCTGGGTTTTCCTGGGGAAAATTTTTGCTGGGGAAAACCCTGGTGAGATTAAGCCTATCTAAATGTATTAAGCCTATCTAAATTTCTATACCTTAGATGACTAGATCATATATATGTGTTTGACTCGCAGACATCAACCTTAAGAGAAGTGACTCCTCACTTCTGTATCTTTAAACCAAGTCAGGTTACCAGAAGATCTGGTCTTGGTACAATAATTATCAGGGAAAATTATGTGGTTTATGGCATTCAGGACACCAAATCAGAATTGTTTCATGTAAGCTTAGAATATATGAGTCTAAGAACCCTCCAAGGATCTTACCTGCTTGTCATTCTCTAAATGAACAAAGACCCAGCCAGTATGTTTGTTTCATACTTCTTTTTAATTTGTCATCAATATCAAAGATATTCCAGATCTTTCTATATGTGTTTGCAGACAATTTTATCTAGGATGTCCTTTTTTTTTTTAAAGTGTGAGAGGTACAGAGGGACAAAAAGCATCCTTTCCTGCTGATGTTTCTGAGAAAACAAGAAAAAATGAAATGCCAGATTTATGACTTTTTAACCTGAGCCTATGTCACTGGAAACAGGTAAGAAATCATGGTATCATTTGTTTCTCAGTGCTGTTACTGGAAAAGAAAATTGCCAGTTTGTGAGTTATGAGTCTGTACACAGGGCCAAATTTGGCTTGTATTCACACCAAAGTAACTTAATTGAAATCAGTGAATTTGCACTAATGTAACTGTGAGCAGAAATTGACCTCTTGTGCCTACTGGAACATAGCCCAAAAGCCACTTGACTTATTTGTGCTTAAGGCTGGCTCTGCATGAATGTCTACTATTTTACTGGCAGTAAGTTATGTAATATTCATGGTTTAATGATGCATATGCTACAAATAGGCTGGGTAGGTGCCAGCAGACTACATCCAAGTATTACTACATATTTGCTTTGTTGACCTCTGTACGCGTTCAATCACATGAAGTAGTTACAGCTCAGACTCCAGTAAGAAATTCCAACTTCCAAAATGTCCCCACTGCCACTACGCAAATGCTAGCAAAGAGCCTCTGTTGTAATTAGCCTAGATTTCCTTACAATATCTAGTTACAAAGGAGTATTCATGAATATTCATGGCCAATTCATTTGAATTATGAACATTCATGAATAAATCATTTGGCTGAAAACAGGGTACCGTATGTTGTGTTTCATGGCTCCTGTGATTTATTCCATAGTGCTACAATTTGTAATATTAGTAGCTATCATAAAGTTTATTTTTCAAGCCTTCGTTTCCAGCTGTGACCATGGCACTCTGGGGATCAGATAAGCCTTTTCTTATACCCCTGTAAGGTCAGATCCCAGCCTAGATACATAATACAGATTTAGTGCTCTTCTACTATACACCCTCATTAGTGCTTTTGTAAGGTGCCTTTGTTCTCTTGGTGTATGCTACCAACCTCAGACAAAGGGGAAACACAACGCATTTCTGGACTGACATTGAGAAGGGAGATGCAATGCTAGAGTAAGCAGTGGAGCAGACTGCCCAGAGACTTTGTGCAGTCTCCATCCTTGGAGGTTTTCCAGGATGAGACTGGATAAAGCCTTGAGCAACCTGGTCAGATCAGAAAACACAGGATAAGAACTGCTGTGATGTTAACGCTAACAGCTGTGAGCTAAGCGCTTTTAATATGGTCAGAGGTAAGGAAGCAAGAACAGTATGAAAAGTTACTTATCCTAATAAAATTTGTCATGTCTCTGTTTTTCCTCTGTCATGAGAGAAATTTGGTTTGTGTGGCAAGGTTTTGGTAGTGGGGGGGCTACAGGGGTGGCTTCTGTGAGAATCTGCTAGAAGCTTCCCCTATGCCTGATAGAGCCAATGCCAGCCGGCTCTAAGATGGACCTGTCCAAGGCCGAGCCCATCAGCGATGGTGGTAGTGCCTCTGGGATAACATAGTTAAGAAGGAAGAAAAAAAAACACTACACAACTGCAGCCGGAGAGCAGAGTGAGAATATGTGAGAGGAACAATTCTGCAGACACCAAGGTCAGTGAAGAAGGAGAGGGAGGAGGTGCACGAGGTGCCAGAGCAGAGATTCCCCTGCAGCCCATGGTGAAGACCATGGTGAGGCAGGCTGTCCACCTGCAGCCCATGGAGGTTAACAGTGAGCAGCCAGGGTCAACCCGCCACAATTATCAATACAGTCTGTGGTTGCAACATTGTCCTTTAGAGAAGAGGCTGAGAGAGACCATTAATTTTCTCTCCTTTTCTGTCTCTTTCTTTTCTGCAGGTACAGCATTCTCCATTTTGGCATCTCTTAGAAATAACTGAATTAACAATGATTTATTCCATTAGCTAAGTTTGAAGAGCAGAGACAATATCACACGACCAAACACTGTTCAAATGGAGAAGAGCAAAACTAGGAGACCAAGGGATTCACAGGCTAGAACTAAGTAAGTGAGTTCCTCTAATGTGACTGAATAATAAACAGATGTAAGGCAATCAAGACCTCATTATCAATAATATTTGAGCCAAAAAGGAGGATATGTGTTTCTGAATAAACTGTCAGCTGTGTGGGGCCAAAGTGTGTCCTGTTAACTGTGTAACTAAATTTCTCAGCAGTAGTGAGTAGTGAGTTAGTCCATGCTGTTCTACAGTTACTTCACTTGGGTATGATGTAGTGGTCTAAAGACAACTTGCTTCCTGATAGGTATTGCCATCTAGATTCTCCTTGCAAGAGACAAAGATGCTTCCATTAAAAGCAACAGATGTGTTCTAGCAAAAAAATGATGTAAATAAAAATCAAAAATACAGACAGACATTGCAAAGGAAATAGAAGGTGGAAGGAAAAAAAGAGTGAGTTATGGAGTAAAAAGACCTATGCACAGACTTAGAGAAGATAGGAAACAAGAACTCAAACTCTTGGTAAACAGTGGCAATTGATGTCTAACCCAAGACCCATTTAGGATGATTCCCATAACAAGTTCCTTTCTGATCAGAGTCAGGGACAGTAGATCTCTAACGTTATGGCCTTTAAATGCTTCTGTGCTATGAAAAGAAGATTCTGATATGGCACCCCTGGTCATAATTACACTAGTCACAGACATAAACTAGCTGGAAAGAAGATAACTTGTAATTGATTTGGGTTTGAAAAACTGTACTCGAGGAAGAAAAAATTTGAAGAACTGGTTTTGTGGTTTACATAATGTCCTTCCGCGGCCACTGCATAGACATATGGAAGAGAACAGTGGTTAAGTTATTTGAATTAGAAGGAAGCAAAGAATAGAGGATGAAGCCAAATGAATGATAGGAAATCACCAACACACCTGAAAGAAAATTGATAATTACTTGACCTCCTGTCTGAGTTCACTGAACTTCTGTTTACAGAAATGAACTCCTTCAGTATATGTTTTGATTAAAAAATACAGGGTAACATTGATTATCAAAGTAATGGCTAAATTATAAAAGGACTATTCAGATGTAAAGTATGGATGATATAAACTGAAGGAAAGTCTGCCTATATCTGCTTTCTGTGACAGCTGAACTGATTGTGAATGTGAGAATAACAGGACAGCTTGCAAGCAGGCTGAATTCAACATAATAAGAAAGAGCTTCACATATTGAAATATAGAAGAAGCCTCTTATTTCAGAAAAGTAAATTTTGAAGAACAGGGAGATCTATGACTTGAATATACAGCAGTCTTTTATTAGTGTTCCTTAGTCTCTTTCATACTTTTGGAAGAGAAGGTAGTAGAGAGTTGTTGATTATCCAAACTGCTGACCTGAAACTTCCTCAGGTCTTTAGGAGTCTGCATAATCAGAATTCAATGGCAAGGCATGACAAGGCACCAGAAGAGAGCAGATTAGAAGACTAGAGTAGAAAAGACTAAGGATAAACATGATAACAGGCTTTAATACGTAACAGTACTAGAAAGAGGAAAATAAGAAAATGTTTCCAATATCTGGAGATAAATGGGCCTGATTGCAATAAAAGTGAGGTTATATGTTAGGAAAATATTTTAAGATAAAGAGCTTTTAAACTTGCTTAAAATGGGAAAAAGACAACCTTATACTGAAACAGGAAAAAATGCAGGCAAACAGGCATATGGGGGTCATCTGAATGATGAACAAACATTTTTGCCAAAGTTTGTGGAGGAATAAAACCACTTTATAAAAGGTAAAAAAATATATACTCTTTATATTTTGAAGGTGGTTGTTAGTAAGTGATTTGTACCTATCAAAAACATTTTTTTTCCCCTAAACTTTATGTGATGTAATGGAGCAGGTCTGTCTGCCTCAGTCTGTCTTTCATCACTTCTTGGGAATTCTTTGGTAGATCTCCCTCATCTTCTGCTGAACCTTTCCCCAACTTTCTCCTCAAATATATCTGAGAAAGTTTTTGCACCTAGTAGTTGGCTTATGGTTGAAGGTAATCAGCATTTGTATTTAAACTGAACAAATCCTGAAACAACAATTACAGGGCACTGCCTGGGGGAATTTGTCTTAGTGGAATCAAGCATCTGAACAGCTGATGAATCATTATGAGAGATAAAAGGCATACAATTAAAAAGAGATTATAGATATTTTAGTAAGAGACCAAAGCCAGACAGCAGGAACCGACACTGTACTGTGGAAGAGACACTGTTCTTTGTTACAGGAGGATAGATTGCCCCCATGTAAAAACCAGAAAGAGATAGAATAAGAAAACTCTTCCCAGTTTCGACAGTGACCTATCAGACTAAAAGCAAAGGTAAAATCAGACATAAGAAATGACTTCTAAAAATGCTTTATTTTGTTGCTTTTTTAAAGACTTGACCTCATGGTCAAATGACTTTTCAAAAAAAGAGTGTCAATTGCTAGAAAAACCCATTTTTAAGAACTTTTTTTTCTTGATACTTTGTTTACCCTCTTACGATGCCAAGCCAAGAAAAGCCCACAGGTCTTATGAAGAAGATGTTGTTAATCACTGGGAAGGAAGGAGGGTAAATATGTGAGGAACTAGCTGCAAGGCTTAGGAGGTATGGACTGCAGAATCTCACGGAAGAGTTAACGCCTGGCAATTAGCTCTAGGAATCCAGTTAGAGTAACTAGATAAAAAAAAAATCTGTATTTAGATCCACTTACGATGAGCCGGTGTCATGGGATGGTGTTAAGTTTTGATGTGTGTCTAACAAACCATGGAAAAAGAGCCCCTCTCCTATTGTCATATAGATCTAAGCTTCTTTGTTCAATTATCCAGCTAGATTAACAAGGGTGTTAATAAAAAAAGACTAAAGAGCAAACTGTAGTCTGTGTTCAAGTCATACCATAAAACATGAGCTTATAACTCAGGCTGTATTTGTAGTAAATGAGTAACATAGTCAGATGGGTAGTAGCAAGCAGTGGCTGGAAATTAAGGAATTCCCTTCTGTCATCCCAATTATTTTCCTCTTTTAATGTAATTCTGTAATTTTATTAAAATAAACGTGGGTTTTTTTGTGAAATTAACATGATTCAGAAAATCTGAAATTCTTTAAACCTATGAACACAGAAAAATTATTTTGAGGAGGTAATATATTCCCTTAATAACAGGGGGCAAATGATGCCATGCATTAGTGATCGGAATATAAATTGGTATAAGAGTCTTGTAACAGAGAAAAAAGGTTGTTACTTGTTTCTAAACTTTGTAATTTCCACTCTGAATAGTACGTTAAATGGACCCTGATTTATATTGGCTCTGATTTACATTTGGCATAACTCTAGCAGTGAGCCTTACAAAGAGCCTTAATCTGGGAGTAAATATATGGCTCACTGTAATTTAAGAACATTTTGAGGTTATTTTATGCTGGCAGAGTGTAAGAAGATATTCAGGCTTCTGGTGTCTAGACTAACAGGGCAAAAAGGCCTTCTACAATTCTGACAGAGCAAAGATTGATGAAGTGAGACAAGCAGCCACCTCACCCTCACCCCAACACTTAGCATTGGGAGAAGCATCTGAGCCAGGCAGCTGGGGCACCTGACCTCATGAACAGGAACAAAAACCAGCGCTGCTCAAAGCTGTGTCAGACAGAGCCAGCACTAAATCCACCCTGGGCACAATTCAGCTGACCCTGAAGACGTTGACTATTTCTGAGGATAAGACTGGACTATTTCTGAGTTGCAAAACTATTCCTAAGGCCTGGATTGGTTTCCTACTAAACCAGCAATGTTAGTATGACTATTAGAAATAGGACTGCCACTAATAATAGCAGTGTTGGAATCCTGGTGGATTGTTGTTATTTTTATTTCCCTACACTGAAATAACATTTGGCCATGGCACAGGAGCAATCATATTTAGGACATATAAGATATACTGAAGATAGTTATATGTAAATAATATAGCTTTGGGTCATTCTTGACGTTGTGGATCTTAATTTTATTCTTTTTATACAAGACAATTCTCAGGTATAAAACTGCTTGAAAATGTTCAATACTTATTTTTAAGTAAATGAAGGTTACAATTATTCAAAAGCTCTACACTTTTATTCCATGGCAATTTAAATTGTTTCCTTCAATTTTTAGTTCTGAGGATTGGAAAAAAAAATCAACAGAAAACTGTCAATACATGAATGGATGTGGTCTTGCTATTCCAGGGCTATTATTCTCTACTGGATAGCACAGAATTATTCAATCAAAACACATATTAGGTCGTCTCAGATAATGAAGATTCCTTTCAAATGAGACCTGCCTCTCATTCTTATGAGGAAACAGACAGCTCAGCTCTTTCCATCCATCAATATAGAGAAAACTAATAATCAATTAGAGGTATACTCTTAGCTTCTTCATCCTAGGTTAAACAGTATCCTTTTGAGCCTTTATGTCCTTTAAAAATGAATTACAAATGTTCTGGCATATCAGGGGGTCCTGGTTTTGGCTGGGATAGAGTTAATTTTCTTCCCACTAGCTGGCATAGTGCTGTGTTTTGGATTTAGTATAAGAAGAATGTTGATAACACACTGATGGTTTAGTTGTTGCTAAGTAGTGCTTAGACTAGTCAAGGACTTTCTTTTTCAGCTTCCCATGCTCTGCCAGGTGCACAAGAAGCTGGCAGGGGGCACAGCCAGGACAGCTGACCCAAACTGACCAAAGGGCTATTCCATACCATATGACGTCTTACTCAGTATATAAACTGGGGGGAGTTGGCCAGGGGGCAGCGATCGCTGCTCAGGGATGGGCTGGGAGTCAATCAGCGGGTGATGAGCAGTTGCATCACTTGTTTTTCCTGGGTTTTGTTCCTCTTTCTGTTGTTTTCCTTTTCACTGCAATTTTTATTATTATTATTATCATCATCATCATCATTATATTATCATTATTATTTTGTTTTATTTTATTTCAATTATTAAACTGTTCTTATCTCAACCCACAAGTTTTCTTACTTTTGCCCTTCTGATTCTCTCTCCCATCCCACTGCGTCGGGAAGGGTGAGCGAGCTGGGGTTAAACCATGACAGAGGGTTACCTCAAATAGGAAAAAATACACATTTAAATCACAGTGTTGCAACTATTTCTTCATGTTACCATATGATCACATGGCTGTTATGAGTATCAATAAATAAGCATAATGCTAGTCAAATACTGTACATATGCTAATAAATCATCTGAAAGAAAACCCATTCAAATGCCACAACAGCAGCAACGCTCACGACTATGCAATAAAATATGACATATAATTCACAACTTAGAACTCCCAACTGCATTTCTCCACTATTCACAGTATCATAATATCCAATTACTTTCACAAATGCAATTGCAAAAAGTTATGCCAAACAGCTTTACATGTTTGTATCCACTGAGGATTTGTTATAAAGTTGCCAATCTCAAACACGTCCTTAATCTCATTAAAGAGTTATCTTTTCACCCAGGAAACTTTGGCAAAATTAAAAGTTTAGTTTCCTTTATGATATGGCTGCTATTACTTTGCTCCTTGTACAGCAACTTTCATTGGAGGATCTCAAAGCAGTTTACAAACTTTAATAAATTAAGCCGCTTATCTCATTTGTCACATAGATAAGTGTTATTATCCCTCCTTTGTAGATATGGAAAAGTGAGGTGTAGTAGTCCATGAATTTATTCATAAAGGTAAGCATCCTGTATAGCAGTGCTTAGAGATTGTGACAAAAATTAAATTTCACAGAAAGCTTTGGTATTTAATATCAAACATACTTTCATCATGAATGAACATGAAACAAAATATCGAGTTCAATTCATAATTTGGCATCTAACTATGAAATCAAAGTGTATCACCTTGAGAGAAACACCTTTTTCTTCTTCCAAAAATATTACAGGAAAGAAGCCAATCCTTCCTTTATCTTCTTTGAAACAAAGAATGAAAAACAACTAAGCCAAATAACAAAGCGCTCTATCTATCCAAGATGCCAGGAGATAATAAATTACAGTTTATCTTACAGGCCCTTAACCAAAATTATCCAGACACTAGAAAGGTAAAAAGGGCAGCATAAATTTTTCAGCATTTATTCATAAAAAGCTTTTACAGTTTCAGAGTACTGGGAATGGAATACTATGTGTTAAGTTATGCATTCCACCTCTTCACCTCTGAATTTTCCTTTTCCAATGAAAAGCTTTCTGTAAACTTTATCAGAGTTTTTGGTTGTTCTCTAGGAAACCAATTTTAATTGTGCAGTGTTCTGATCTGTTCACTTCAGGTTCTTCTAGTAGCCTTGCTGCCTTGTCATTGGAGCACTCTGGCCAATGCCTTTGAACAGATAGCTGGAAAAAATGGAGGGCCAGAGGAATTGAGATGACGTGCTCATAGTGGCCAAGATCTGCATGCTCAGAAAATCATCTTCTCGTGGTCTTGGTCAAACTTCCATCTTAATCTTAAGAATGAAAAAGCAGCCGTGCAGAATCAGACCACAAGTCAATCTACCTCAGTTTTCTACTCTGACAGTGACCAAAATCAGCAGGATGTAAGGAGAGAGCAATTACAGACGATGCTTCACCTGTGTACTCGCCTGTTCTTCAACCGTTTGTTTCTTAGGGATGTTCTTGAGCCAGATGTGCTCTCTGTTTATTTAGTAATCATAGTTTAATTTATTTTCCATGAACTCAGCCTATTTTCCCTTTCCCAGTGAAACCCCAGTCCCAAGTGAAACCTTCAGGGATTGTTTAATACATAAGGAAACGATCCTGAGAAGGCTGGTCCTA